>JAAGKR010000788.1:66733-90829 GCA_011419295.1 Clarias macrocephalus
CCGGTTCACTCCTATTTATAACCTGCAGGTGCACCTTATTCGGTGACGTCATGCCTGGCACAGGTTATAAGCCGAAGGTATTCGGCGGGTTTGACATGCACAGGCTTCACAACCGGGCAACAAAGAGATGTTCCCATAGCGTTTTCACGCAGCATTGAGTGTAGCTTTTGAAAGGGAACATCTGAGAAGTGGTAAAAGCATGAGTCAGGGAAAGCCATCAACACTGACAATGTCATTATCATGTGTGACATGGCAGCACTAATGGAACATACAACTGGGGGAAATTGTACATATACAATTCTCAACAAAGTACTAAAAAAGCAGTGTCTGTAGGGTTGGGTTGTTTGTGTTTTTATGATACCAAATGATGATAAATCTATACTTTTAAAACAGTACTGGTGGCTAAACGGGGTCTGACCTGATACTGAAAAAAAGAGCCACACAAAATGGTGGATAACTTTTAATGAACAACTTTTTATTGAAGAAAAAAAAAAAAATATATATATATATATATATATAATATATATATAGTTTAAAGTATACATAAATATAAGTAAATACAAAACCTACCCAAACAGACTAAAGTAATTTAACACCAATAACAGCAAAGTGTTTGGAATTCTTGGCTTCAGACTTCTGACCATATTGGCCTTATCTATCCACAGGCTTCTAAACAAGGTGCATCCCTCTGCTTTTAACTTTATCCTGTGTGTCTTCAAATGGTTTGACATGTTTCCCACTTTACCTGCAGTTGTTGAAAGATGTTAAATGCACAACATGGTGTCGGAATCCTTTTTTTTTTTGTGAAATACAGCCATACTTTGGGACGTTTAGGCATTTTAATTTAAGTTGTTTAACTTAATTTCTACCTGCTAATGCTACCTGCTGCCGTCAGAGCAAGTGTAATGACTGCATTCACACGGATGATCTCATTTCTCGAGTTGTGCTTTTAAGCTGAACAGTTCGCAGGCGTATAGGAAGAAAAAAAGAATATAACCATGGTGATTCCGGTTACGGTTGGAATGCTATGAAATATTGAGTTCCAAAAGTGCACTGAGCAACTTCAACCAAAATTCTGCTGAGAGCAAATTTTAATAATTCCACTATTTGGGACTGCACACATACTTTAGTATTGTCCCTGGACCGAACTACAGATAACAGACTAAGGCCCTAGGAACTGATCTGTCTTTTATTGATGAGCCACTGCCTTCTTCTTCTACTACTAATCCAACTACTACTACTATATAGCACCTTTCTCAAACCTAAGGTTGCCTTACATCAGGATAGTGAACAATTAAAAAATACAAATTTTTAAAATAAATATTAACATGAATAACTGTTAACAGAACAGATAAAGGATTAAATGATGGGATGCATTATGTACAGTAATAACACCTGGGGCTACTCATTTGAGTTCTGAGTGAAGAGGGTTTTAAGTTGAATGAAGAAATTGAGGATGTGATTTTTCTGAGGCTGTGAAAGAAAATTCCATAACTTGGATGACCTTAGACCCAAGATGACCTTAACATATGGGTGTGAGTATCAGAACCCAACAGTTCAGACAAACAATCTAACAAGTACCATATACTACAGTAAGAGGAAATTCTCATTGGTTTCTATTTTACCATAGTCATAGCCATTGTTTTGTGCATTGAATCAATCACTACAAAAAGTTCAAGTGTTGCCATGACTATGTGTAGTCCAAAGCATCATAAAACTTTCACCTTTAGAAATCCAGTACACTTAATCTCTCGCCTTGACCTAGAAAAAATGCCAGCTATTTATTTTGAACCACTTTTTTAATTACCCTCCTATGCTGGCCCAGGGCCATTACTGGTACTGAGTTTCAGGGAGATGCAATCAATTAGTTAATATTATGAGGTAATTACTGCAATTTGATTACATTGTACAAGTGCGACCATGTTAGACCGGGTTCATTAAGCTGCTTTGTAACATTCAGAGCCCTCTAGTGGAAGGAAGGGTTGATTTAAAAAAAAAAATGCACAAAGGCATTAAGTGTATAGAAATGGGAACATCATTAATAAAAAGAAAAAATAATAGATGTAAACTTTTACATTTCTCAACTAACAGCTGGAGCATTAGATAACATTAGAAATGAGAAGTCTAGCATTAATACAAATATGACATAAAGTAACAAAGTAAACAATGTAATGTTAAGTATTTGAATACATTTGTTGTTGTTGATGTTAAGTAAACTGCTGGTGCCCTGAGGTAGACTGGCAGCCCTTCCAATGTTGGGTGTGTTTTGCCTTGTGTCCTCAGTTCCCTAACTTAAGCTTATATGGTTTATTTAGTAAAAAGTCAGCCATTACAAGTATTAGCCATTTTGTTAATATTCATATAAATTTTTTTCTTTATTACTTATTGCCGAATTTGATCATTTGTTAATGTCAGCTGATGGCTTAAATTATATAATGGAACGAGAATGCGAGCAGTTAATTGCACAAGAGAAACAGTATTGAAGGCAGCACAGTGGTGTAGTGGTTGGCACTGTCGCCTTGCACCTCCGGGGTCCTGGTTCGATTCCTGTCTTTGTTTTCATGTTCTCCCTGTGCTTGGTGGGTTTCTTCCCACAGTCCAAAGCCATGCAGATTAGGCTAATTGGTGTTCCCAAATTGCCTGTAGTGTATGTGTGTGTGCCCTGCGAAGGATTGGCACCCTGTGTACCCTGCCTCATGCCTTAAGCCCCCTGAGATAGGCTCCAGGCCCCCTCATGAATACAGGATAAAGCGGTATAGAAGATAAGTGAAACAGTGTTGAATGCAGTCCATTCTATAGTCAAATGATTAATTACATACACGAAAGTCTAATTGGCCGGGTATCAGTTTGAGCAAAGTTTGAGATCCTCCTAAGCTCCAGTTGTATAAAAGCCAAATACAAAATCATCATATTTCAAATCTGTGCACCACTAGCTGACCAGTTTGAACAGACGTTCTTTAAGAAGTCTACAATTTGTCTGTATAGTCTGTAGGTAAAATAACCTTTATATTAGTGATCATGCCAATATCACCATTAAAGTAGAGAGAGAGACACATACAGAATATCAAGGGAAAAAAACAAAACTTTATTTCTTTTACAAAACATTTCAAAGGTAACCTAACCTCAATCTTTTAAAACTAATACAGACTTGCAAGCAGCGAATTATGCAATGTTAAATTACTCCAAACAGCATAAATTACAGAAGCACAAAGAGGAAAACGGCCCTTGTTTTTTTTTTTTCTCTCAGTTTTTTTTTTTTTTTTTTTGGCTGCTCTAGTACAACAAAACCTTTGTATGGCAGATGATAAATGACTGAAGACAGATTTGTCTGTTACATTTGACTATCATTAAAGTTAATAAGTCAGTAGGTGTCACAAAACGTACCATCCAGTGATTTTAATGAAGACATGAAAATGCAATGTGATTAAAAACAAAAGAAACATGATGGTAGTGTGTATGACTTATTGATTTAATAAATCATGGAATACTGATTTTTATTGCATTTTTGTTGTAGAAGTTGTGATGATGATAACAATAATAATCATGATGCAATGTCTAAAACGTGAGAATATTATGCTTGTGTATAATGAGCTACAGCACGGCACATTATATACTCAAAACATAAAGAACATTCCATATGAATAATACAAGACACAGTCTTGCTGAAACGTACAATCTAAATTAATGTTTGAATACAGCTTAAGACACTCACACAAAAACATTTCAACTCAGTGCAAAATATAATGTATGTGACATTTAATAAAATAATCTCTAACATACTCTATTGCTGACACAAACATTAATAAAACTATAATGAAATTTCATTGAATGTAACTAATTTAAAGCAACAACATTACATCATCTCAGTCATGTGTAGCATGCCGCTGGCCCCAGATGACTGTGTGCATACTTTTTTGTGTCACAGCTATAAATAATTTGCGAATAAAATTCAGGTTTTAGTCTGATCACATTTGAGAATGTTCTATAACATAAGTGGTATAACATTCAGTTGCATATACTGTAACCGGCTTGTTTAATCGTCCCTCTAACACCAAATGTGACGTATGGGTACTTTTCTGTTTTCAATTTCTTTCATGGTTTTATAAATGTTCTTTCCAGACTCAGATTAAGTCTAATCCCAGATTGAAAGCCTTTTCAATAGGGAATGTCCACAAATTTTAATCTACTTTACTGTCCTTAATCTAAGTCTTGAAAATGTAGTCAGGTTGTGATCCTTTTGATTTGAAGAACATATTTTTTGGGGGAAAAGGAGACTGTGTAGAAGTGGGTGCGAAGCCTCCATTTAAAGAACTGTTGATGAAAGAACTACATTCAACCCAGCCTCAGGATCAAACTTTTTAGCTTGTCACTGAGGCACACGTGTTTCATTTGAGATTTAAAAGTTGAAAAATCAGCAAACACAAAATTGTTTGTTTTTGTCAACCAAAGTTATGTGCGCTTGACAGGGATTTAGGGTTCAAAATTCAAAAAAAATTTAAGAAGAAGAATGACCAGAATTCAGAGCGGCCAAATGGAGTCAAAGATTTAGCAAAATGCTACACATTTGGCTTTGAAAGGGTCTCAAAATAACTCCAGATTACACACACAGAGTAGCACAGAAGAGTACTGGAGACTGCATGGACCTGCAGGTTACAGGGTTTTAACCAATAATGATAATTATGCTAAGAAATGGCCAAAACAAACGGAAAACAAAGCGGTAGAGAATGAAAGAAAGAAAATAGAGGTCTGGACTGCACTCAGGGAACCATGGGAAGCCTATTCATGGCGGTTTAAATCAAAGTTGAATGCCAAAAATGACTTCTTGATGAATTGTTAAAGTAGACACCCAGTGCCAAATTTGTGTCTAAGGATTATTTAATTTTTCTTGCTACAATACATTGTTTCACGTCTGGCTGGACTTATCCTAAAACCTTGCCTTTCATACAAACCTATCAAAATGATCGTTAATTATCTTTACACAATGCTCCCGAATCTTGCTGATCTCAGACCTGAGAAACATATTGCTGTGTATAAACTGCAGGTTGGGTGGCTACAGGTTTAAAAAGCTCTGAGAAGACTTTTCATCTGCATTAGCTACCCATGTACAGGTAAAAGGATGCTTGCTGCCCAATAAACTTGCTGAAAAGCCTAAAAAACAAACTGTAAATCAAAAGGAATCATTTATTCAGTCAGGATTAAATTAAATCAGTTTTATACTTGCAAAGATATTAGCAAACCACTTTTTCTTGTAAGATACTGACTACATTATATATACACACTATTATACTATAGAGGCTGTGTATGAAAATGTGCTATAGAGTAATGGTCTTATTTGATGTGAGTACTTTGAATACACTGGCTCATTTCTATGTAACTCCTTTGTGTGCTGTAACTATTTCTATGTATTTATTTATGTTTTCAGCAGCTTTGTGTCTGAGTGTGATTGCAGAAATCAGGTTCGTAACGGACAATGTGTGTTTTGTCAAGTTGAAAAGAAAGAAGTTAAAAAACATAGCATTTCCTTGATCTCTTGGTCTGTTCCTGGTATTAGCTGGTGTGTGAGGTGAACGTCGGCGTCCTTGTGAGCTACTGACTATTTATTCATTTTGAAATACATGGATTTTTGAAACCAGCGGTGCAGATCCAGCAGCACAGCAGAATTTTGATAAAAAAAAAAAAGAACATGAATGACTCACAGTGGAAATATATGATGACATGGCAGGTACTAGAGTGTCAAAAAAGTAAAGTGTACTTTAAAATCAAGAGGTTAGGGGGGGGGGAGGGAAAGGGAGCATTGAGATAACAAAGCAGGTGCATTAGGAGCAACACTGAACTGGAGATTTTGAATAGATACAGATTATAGAATCTAAAATTGTTCTAATAATTTAAAATTCAGGGTAGACTAGTACAGAGGAAGAGGATAAAAATAATAACCAAGGTGTAATGCCATTGGCTCAAGGGTCATGTGATGCAGTGAAGGATGATGGGTAGAAATTAGAGAGTGCCCATTCCAGTGACTTCAGACGTCAGCCTAAAACAGTCAGGGGGAGAGGGACGGGAGAGGACAGGGGTAGGGTGGTGGGGAGAGACAGAAAAGTAGAGAAAATAAAATAATTTTGAATTATTTCGAAACTTTATTTCACTACTAGTGCGCAACATATTTAAAAAAAATAAAAATACCTGCACAACAGTCATGCATTTCTATTTAGTGAGGCACATGATTAAATGGAAATTAAATCTTCTTCTGAATACAATTTTCTTTTTAATCAAATGAAAAAAAAAGGCCACATCTGCCTAATGGTATTTGACAACAGCAAGTGATCAAATATCAGAGCTACTGAATCTGAGAGAAATAGACTGTATTCAAGCCCTGCTAGGTAAAATGTGCCACTAAATACCACCTTCTTATCGTTTTCGTTCTTTCTCTTTCTATCGCTGGGCTCCTTTTTGCATTTTTATACTACATGACTGAATCAATAACCATAATTTATGGAAGCCATGAACTGTAACATGCTATGTTGTTATTGTGAAATTATTTTACTCTACCATACCATTATTTCATCTCATTCATTATCATTATCAAGATATTTTATCCAAATTTCCACTTATCTTTTACTTATTATCATTTAATATCTGAAATTGTCATTATTTTAAGATATTATGTAAATATTTTGATTTAGTGTAATGTCTCATTATTTTGATGTAAACTATTGTGAGGTATTTTGCCCTAATTTCAAAAATATGTTGCCTCCATTTAACTGCATTATATCATCACAAGATGTGAAACAAAGACTATATTATACCATATCTAATTATTATAAATAATGAGTTTGAGATAATGAGCATAAGTATTCAACATGATACTGAAAATAACAAGATAATGCATTAATCATGAAATTTCAACATGGTGAACTAAGTGTTATATTAAATTCATGTAGCAACTAAAATATGAGGGGCGTTCAAAATCAACTAGGACTTTTGACTGCGCAGAATAACAGAATGCGGTTATCAGAGTAAAAACTATCTTTATTTCTATACATAATCTCCTGCTACACTCAAGCACATATATCAGCATTTCACTAGTACTTTGATACCATCAAGGTATAAAGATTCTCACTATGCTGGAGCCACGACTGGACAATCTGCGTTATGTTTGAAACACTGTCCTCCCGGGCACCAAACATGAAGAAAAGCGAGGTCAGGACTTTACAGTGGATGTGGCAGTAATTCCCAGCCAACATCCTGTAATGTGCAAGAGGTGTTTGGGAATGATTGTGTGAACAGTTCCCCCAGACAGAAACAACTGAAATGAGCTCTGAAGTCGACTTTATAAAGAAAGTTGCCGTGAACACCCCACATATTAAGATCTTGAAATATCTGAAAGATCAAGACTGTGAAATAACCAAAAAAAAAAAATATCAATATCTTAAAAAATAAGGTGACTCTAATGACATAAAAGACAAAAATCTTCAATTAAGATGTTGATATTAACAAAAAGATAAAAAGAGTCATTTAGTCAAATTTAAGTTGTTCAAGGCTCCGGCATGGTGCAGTCCAGGGATTTTGTAATATTTAACTAATTTTTTAAATAAATTAAAAAAAAAAAGACAATCCAGAATAATCATTAATCATGCTAAAACACTACTGAAAACACAACACAGCACAGGATGTTCCTATTCTTTAACAGGTAGAGGCTTGGGGAAGGCTGGGACAGTTAGGGAAATCTGGTATGTAAAGTTAATAGGGGGGAAAACTGCTGATTGCTTCAGATAATGAGAGCAGATTTGGGGCTTCAGGATGTAGTCATTGATGAGGGGTCAATCCACATGGCTGCCACATCTCTGAACCTGTCAGCGGAATTATGGGAAAGCAATATCCATTAGTACATCCTGCACTGCTAACCTGCAAGGCCTACCGTCACTCACACATATACACAGGTAAGCATACTCATGCATGACATGATATACAGTGGTGGGCAAAAGCATTAAGACAACATATGCCATGTATTATAATTATCCTTTTGCACAAAACAGGTGATTTCTTGCCTGCAATATGTGCCAGAACTTTTACTTTCTAAAGCCGGAGTGTCCACCTTTGCCGGATGGCTAAAACTGGGGCATTTTCAAGTGAATTGTGAACTTCTTTGGCAAATTTCTGTAAATGAATTTCAGGACGCAATCAAGTGGAAAGGCGTAGTGGTTAGCAAGGTTGCCTTGCACCTCCAGGGTCCGGGTTCGATTCTGAGCCAGGTTTGATTCCTGTCTCTGTGTGCATGTTCTCTCAGTGCTTGGTGGGTTTTCTATCACAGTCCAAAGACCTGCAGATTAGGCTAATTGGTGTTCCCAGTTGTGCCCTGTGATGGATTGGCACCCTGTGCAGAGTGTACCCCACCTTGTGCTCTAAGTCTCCTGGGATAGACTCAGCATGATGACTATAGATGATGAGTAAGTGAGTGATCAAGTGGACATGTATTGAGTAACACCAGTTAACTCCAGACATCTTTTTAACTCTATGCCCAGCCCAATCCAGAAGGTCTTGAAGAATATAGGACTTTTGTGTAGCAATTTCACTGCATAAAATAACAAATTATTCTTCTTATTTTGATTATCATTATATATATATTTTTAATTGGGAATGTCACTAAAGAACTGAATTTGACTTTCTTCTCAATACTTTTGCCCACCTCCATGTACACATGGCTCCAAAGCCTTTTATGCCTTTGATAACCGACACAATGAATTTGTCAAAGACAAAACAGAATTTCAAAACTGATATCAAATGCATCTTCTTCTAAAATATTTAAAAGACGTAAGTACATTGACCTTTTGGAAGCACATACCCTACCGCATACCTTTTTTGCTTAGATTCATATAACCTTTTGAAAGGTTTATATGGCTTACACTGTTCCAAATAGGTTTCGTGCAATTGTTTTTTTTTTTTTTTTTTGCTTTATAAGACTTAAGGAGAGCTTTGATGCTTTGACTCAGCATGGTCTTGGCAGTGCCTAGTTGCTTACCTTGCATTAATGAGGTACTGGGCAAGGCTGATGTTGGCGGGGGTTCCTGTGATGGTGATCTGGCGCTCTGATGACCCTTCCATGGCATTAGCAATTTTGATCTGTGCTCCAGACATCTGACGGATCTCGTTGATTTTGGTTCCCTGGCGCCCGATTATGCAGCCTATTAGCTGGGGAAAAACAATCGCAAAGGCTATTAAAATGCAAAATTATGTTCTGACATAAAGACCTGGAGAGCCCTCAAGTGGACGAAAAATAATTTGGTTAAAATGCTATGCAAATTTGTCTTGATTAAAAAAAAAAACATGTAATATCCACTCGCCTCCATTAGGTACACCTGTTCAACTTCTTGTTACCGCAAATCACATGGCAGCAACTCAGTGCATTAAGGCATGCAGATCAAGATGATCTGTTAACGTTCAACCCAAGCATCAGAAAAGAAAGACTATGTGATTTAAGTGACTTTGAATGTGGCAAGATTTTGGTGTCTGATGGGTGTCTGAGTATTTTCAAAATAAAATACGATCTTGATCATCTAGGATTTTCATGCACAACCATCTCTGGGGTTTACAGAAAATAGCCTAAAAAAGAGAAAATGTTCAGTAAGCAGCAGTTCTCTGGGTGAAAATGCCTTGTTGATGCCAGAAGTCAGAGGAGAATGGCCAAACTCGTTCAAGCTGATGGAAAGATAACAGTAACTCTAACACCCTGTTACAACTGACGTATTCCAAAGAGCATCCCTGAACCCACAACATATTGAATCATGAAGCACATGAGATACAGTACAGCAGCAGAAGACCACACTGGATGCCTCTCCTGTCAGCCAAAAATAGGAAACTGATGCTGCAATTTGCTTGGGCTAAATAAAATTACACAATAAGAGATTGGAAAAATCTTTCCTGGGCTGATGAGTGTCAGTTTGTGCTGTGACATTCAGATGGTGTAGGGTACAAATTTGGCATAAACAACATGAAAGCATGGATCCAAGTTCAGGCTGGTGGTGTAATGGGGTCTGAGATATTTTTGTTACAAAGCTAAAATAATCTGAAACTGGTTTCTTGAACATAAGAAGTAGAGGTAGAATTAACACTGTGTAATCCACCCAGCACAGTTTTTTTCCCCTTCATACCATGGCAGTTTGCTAACACTGAATAACGGAGAAGCTGGAAAGTCATCTGTCCTCAAGACATTCCTGAATTGAACAACTTAAAGCTACAGCATTATACCTGGCAGATATAAAGCAATGACCCTGGAGAATCCTTCCAAAATTCTATTTGTACATATATAAATAAATATGTCCTTGCATATATACAGTATTACTCAATATATCAAATATCCATAGGAATAGTGTATTGTGTGTCTGTTTGTACTCACATCATTGGGAATGGTGAGTTCATGAGTACTGGCCGGGGGACTGGCATCCAGACCTGAGAAAGAGAGCAGGTGAGGGTTTGGGGAGAGACCACAATAAAACGCGACACACAGAAACACACACACAACAATCTGCTGACAATTCATGGAAATATCGACAACAAGCTCAAAATGTAAATCCGTAGTTCATTCCATGTATCAAATTTTCTTAACAGTGTTATATTTTTCAAAAAATAAAAAATAACATGTATAAGTGACCATGACCATAACAGTCTGAGCTGATCATGCCAAAATCTCTCTCTCTCTCTCTCTCTCTCTCACTCACTCACTCACTCACACACACACACACACACACACATGCACACACACTCATGCACACACACTCATGCACACACACTCATGCTCACACACACATGGCAGACAAAAAAATATTTTTAAGCTGTAGCACCCACCCTCTAATTGTATGGCCTTATGTTTTCTTTTGAGGCAACAGGGGAGTTTGGAAATGCAGTTTGCCGGAGTGTTGCATTAGACATATTTTTAGAGATGCCAGTTGTTTAAAATGTTACTTTTGGAGGATCCAGAGAATGTACTGTATGATAATGTTACTTTCTCAAAAAGTTCCTTTTATCCTTGTCAGTGCTTGGGAGAGTAACTGGGGCTTCTCTTTCTTTGCCCAGAGTAAGGTACACACAGTGGTGCCAACTGCCAAATGAAGTATTGTGCGACAGAGCTAAATATATTTCATTCTCTAGCAGGTACACGCAGGGCCTCATTTAGGAAATGTTGCATGGATTGCAGAAAAACTGAACATGACGCCCAAACAAACCAGTCAGATCTGCACAACTGTGCCAGGGTTAACTCTTACTAAGCTTGCACCATTAATCTCTCTTCCTTTGTATACTTTAATGGTTTATTAATATACCAACACGCAAAGGAGTTTGGGAAAACCTGTCAAATGTCATTGTGGATAAAATCTGCTAATTATATAATTATATAATTTGGCATTGCTATTTTAAGAAATTGAATATATTTTACCTAAACATGGATTTCTTTTTAATTTAGGCTTCAATCTACCCTTGCTTCTGCTGTCCGCCTGCAAGATTACATTATATAAGGAGCCAATTTATAATACAGTGGTAAAAACAGTCTTTTATTATCCTAATGCATACTAGTTAAGTGTTTTTTTTTCTCAAGCAATGAATGTTCCGATTTTAATTAGCTATGTGCTGTAGTGAAATGGATATAAGCCTAATTACATCAGTTTGTACTCATATTGTCATCAAATCTCTGCGATGCTTCAGCACTGCCACATCAACAGAGAAGAATGTCTAAAGACTTGCAAACAAAGAGCACATGGTAAGGATTATGCAATATTCATTTTCATCTAATCAATTTTCATTTTAAAATGACAAACAAAATAATGACAAATAAAAAGTTAATACTTCTTCTTTTAATTCAATTTTTTTTTTTTGTGCAAAAACATACTAAAACCATTTGATTGTAGCAGGTCTTAATATTAGGCAAATACAATCTTATATGAACAATACGATACCTTTTTTCACTTTCACAAAATTGAAAAAAAAAATCATGTTTGCAATACTAAGTACCCTGATGATCCAATATCTTGTAGATCCATCTTTAACAACAATAACTTCAATCAAACATTTCCTGTATGACTTTATCAGTCTCTCACATCATTATGAATGAATTCTAGACCATTCTTCTTTACAACATTGCCTTAGTTCATTTAGATTTTGGGGCATTTGCTTATTCACAGCTCTCTTAAGGTTCCACCACAGCATACCAGATCTGGACTTTGACTAGGCCATTCCAAAGCCTTGATTCTTTTATTTTTCAGCCATTTTAATATAGATTTATTAGTGTGCTTTGGATGATTGTCCTGTTGCATGACCAAATTTCGACCCATCTTTAGCTGGTCACATTTGCTTTTAGAATACTCTGGTAAATACTCTGCTGTAGGGTACATGTAGGGCATGTGACAAATATGTATTATTATTATTATTATTATTACTATTATTATTATTATTATTATTGTTGTTGTTTTTATTGTTGCTGAATCCTGAATCCCAAATCCCTCTCTAAGGCTAACCAGGACAAGGGCACTATTTGGTGTGTGGAACAAGGTTTTCTACACCTTAAATAGTGCAATATCTGTCCATTGTTATTTAGCTGAGGCTATTCTATAGTGCAATAAGTAGACATAAAATGAGACTTACGAGATTAACAGGTTTGTCCACCACCTCCATAGTTTATTCTCTTTACCCTTTGGTTATATAGCACCTGTAAGAACTTAAAACTACTTTCACCCCGTAAAGTATTACATGCCCTAGAGTATGCTATCTGGTCGTTGATGCAAACTGGATTTTTCTGCAATCTATCTAAATCTACCTGGCTTGCATCTACTTGCATCTAATTCTCCAAGATTATAATTTCTAAATGTAAAGGCATTGATTGAAATCATTTCCTCATATACATTCGATTGAGACAGGATACAAACCATTCTGCATTGCTCCAAAACGAAATAATAACCGAAATTGAAAACAGCTCAAAAGCCATCAGCATGAGGCAAAAATATTGTTGTCATAGTCTGCCCTAATCATAGTTCTGTATGAGTTCAAGGCATCAGTTTTGTGCAATACGCCTCTGTTATTTCTCTAAACACACAAGAAAGAGCTTGATGACAAAAAAAATATATGCTTCAATTGTTCTGCTTTTATCATGACTAGAGAATACGATAAAAAGCATCATTTTAAAGCACTACTTCAAAAGTATAAGTAGACAAGATCTAAAATCATACACATTTCCACATCAAATTTACTTATTATTTTTTTTAATACCAATATATATACGGAAAATTACAAGTTCATGCTGAGAATTTCAAGCTGTGTTTTGTGTGAAAAACATTTTTATAAATGAGGCCTCGGGTTACTAAAAGATTAATTTTAAAGCTCTGTTGATCTCATTGCCGTCAGAAAGATTAAACTTTTAGTTATTTATTTCCCAATTTTGATGGTTAAACCAACAATCACACATGCACACACATACTGCACACTCATGCGCACACATTAAATTTTTTTTTTTTAATGGGTGATGCTAAAATTTCATTTCCCACCTGTAATCCCTTATTTTCTTTTTTGCTAGTAGTAAGTTAATAGTAAAGGCAAGCAAGTATTCAAGCAAATAAAATACAAATATATATAAAAGCAAAAAAAAAAAAAGGTCCCAGCAAAGAGAAGAGCAACCACCAGGGGCATGTCAAGAAGCGTGACATAAGAGAAGAGGAAACATAAAACAGAGTGGAAAAAAATGACAAAAAAGAGTGTTTCTACAGGTACAAAGAGAAGGAGACTCTGAAAGGGCTTGTGGGTACGTACCGGGGAAAGCAGGGGTGGTCTGTCCAAGGGGGGTAAAGGGGGTTTGCTGCATAGCCAACTGGTGGAGCTTGGTCAACTGCTGAGGGGTAGGAGGGACAGTAGAACTAAGAGGTTATTATTATAACACAGGTCACACTGAGAAAATCAAGAAACCGAAACTAGCATAAAGAGAAAACGAGGAGAAGAAGCTGTGAGACAGTGGTGAAACCAAAGCGCAAGAAAGTGAGAATGAGAGCAAAAAGTGAGATCAACTTGAGGAGGACTTGGCCTGACACTGTGAGAGAAAGTCTCAGGCTTGGTTTAAACTTTGTATATGTGCGCGCATGTTTGTGTAGAGGAGCAGAGGCACCACAAGTGGCATTTTTCACATACTTGCCTGAATATTTTATTAACACTTATTTGTCAGGATTTATTTGTACTTTTTTTTAAAAGGTAAAGTGCAGATTAATTTTTTTATTTTCATTTTATAGATTGTATTAATTATTTTTATGTATTTATTTTTTTGGGCTGTGGAACGAATAATTTGAGTTTTCATTATTTCTTATGGGAAATGATGATTTGGTTTACGAGTGTTTTGGAACGCGAGCCCACTTCCGGAACGAATTATGCTCGTAATCCAAGCTTCCACTGTATATCAGTAAGATTTAAAGCAATATCCATGTGATGGTATGCCAAAGCCAGAACAGCACTGTTGTTCTTAAAAACTGTTGTCATAAGAGTTGCTATCTGTATTTAAAAGCATTCATAAATCTAGAAGTTTCCAAATCCTTTTTTGTAAATTTGAAAGATATAATAAAAAGTTTTTATTTTTATTATTCAAATGATTACCATTATGAGTACGCGGGCTGTTACTGTAGTGCTGGCATTCATCAAATGTCTACAACTGTACGTAAAAATATAAATTATAGTGAGCTGCTGTGTCATATAGAGACATATTGCCCTTACTACTTACATTGATATTACACTTTGCATGCATGTAGAAAAACTTTTTGTTGACATCTAAAAGGTATGCATAAAACAGCTAGAAAGTCAGATAGAAAATATGTGCAGCATATCAAGAATAATTCAACCTTCATTTTCCATGTTTTAGCATACAGCATTTTTTCTCCTATAATGTATATATATATATATATTTTTTTCATTTAAACATGATTATTTCTAAACGTGAAATTATACCCTATCAGATATATGAACTTTTTTTTTTATCCTTTCAACCTTTCATTACTCTCCTCACTCATTCTAACAAATGGTGTTACAAAACCCCTCCACCATTCCTCATAATCCAAGATTGATGCATAATGTTGCATTTGTCCTTTAAATTTGTGTTTAAAAGCAGGTAGTATTTTAGCTTGAGCTTCCTTTGAGTGATTGTAATGTCCTCAACTTTCTCCCTAAGCATCCATCAGTGTCTAAGTGCACTGAGAAGGACTGACACACACTGATGTCACTGCATGTGATTACTATTGAGATGGATTCATTTTGATTATAAATGGAGACGATGATGAGGCTCAAGGGGACAGAGGAGGCGTCGGCTGTTTGCTTATGTAACCCAGTCTGTTTAATCAGTTTTATATTGTTTATCTTGAGAGTCATTGACAGATCATTAGCATTTATAAAGAGCTAGTTCAGTGAGAGATAATAATATGGGTAACAATGAAATGATTAGTGAATGAATAAACTACAGCAATTTTCTAGCTTGTTTTTTTTTATTACTGGGCTAAATCAAATGGAATATAAAAATAGCATTGTGGATATGGTGATACTGTAGTGGTGCTATACTACGGCTTAAATTGTTACTTAGTGTGTATTTCTTAATTTAAACTACACATATACTATACTGTGTATATCAATATACCATTCTACTTCATAAATCAAAATTCATCCCCATGCTCAGTTTAAGTCTGTGTGGAGATCATGAACAAGTAAGTAATGATCGTACATTTGTGTACCTGTAATGTGTAATACACCATGAGACCACCACAATTTAATGCTCTACTGTAGGTCTGCACAATATGGACAAAAAAAAACTGATTATATTGTGAATATTTCAATGCCACAGCTTGTAAAGTAAAATCCATTTGAAATTAGAGTGCAGAAAACCACCACAGCATTGATAATTTTTCTATAACATAATTTTCTCAGGTATTTTATTCCGTACATAACAAAGTAACTCTAACCATCCATTCATACAGGAACAAACTAGGGACTAGTTATATCATTTATAATCTATACATATAATAAAACTGTAAAGTTGGCATGTCTGTACGTTGAAGATAATTTTGGAATTTTGGTCTGTCTGTTTATCTGTTTGTTTGTGCACGCATCACATAAAACCTACTGAACGGATTTTAATATGTTTGTCACAGTTGTATTTGGCCAAGCTTGGGAAAACATATAGGAACTGTTTCATCGCAAACGGTTCACGGGAAGAGAAGAAATACTATTTCTGGAAAACAGCCTTCATGAATGTAATTTTAACCTTCATTCCACGCACTTCATGATAACATAAAAATTTTGGTTGGACATTTTAAATTCCACATGAACAAAGTCGGGACACATCTAGTCAAGAATAATTTCATATAAATTAAATTGTATTAAATTTAAGCATGGGCAGATTTTTGAACAACAAAAAGCAAAACCGGACTTCTGCCCAAAGCAAAACCGGACTTTGCAATTGACCCCGCAAACGTTGGCAATTAAACACTAAAAGCATATTAAATAAAGGATTTGCTTACGGACCTATTATTTATTCAAGGATGGAATTTAACTTTGTTTGAGAGATGTTTATACAAACAACAAGCTTATGTGAAATCAGTATCTCAAAGGATTAATATCCCAATAACAACTGACTAGCAATATATTGTTTAGCCTCACTCCATATTTAATATTCTGCTTACAGGGTAAGAATGTAAGAACCCTGGATGTAAAAAAGACATTCAGAAAATGACATGTCCTGTGATTGTGTCATTTTCAATGTGACAAGCCAAGTCCTAATAAGTCAGGCCCACACCTCGGAGGGCTCATGTTGTGAACAATTTCAGATTGTAATGCAACAGAAATTACACATCAGAAATGTCATATTAATATTATTTTTAATATTAATAGAGATGCATGTTGAAAAGCTACAGAACCATGCAGATAGGAAGATAGGAAGTGGGGACAGGGGGACAGGAGAGCTGTTAGGAACTCACATCTGGATGTGGAATAGCATACTGTCCCTGAATAGTGTAAGCCTGTGAGAGAAGAGGAGAAAATGGAAAGAGGGGAAAATAAATTAAAAATGAACCCTTAAAAAAATGCCACAAATTAAACAACAAACAACTGATGCATAATCACTAAAGCTCCTGTTAACACCCAATACTTTCATGTCTAGGCTTGAAATATCATCTTAACATCCAAGCATAAATACTTTAAAAGTAAATCAGATTAGACCTTTCTCATCTTATGATCACACATTATCTTTGTCAGGCAGGCATTTTTCTTTCATTTTTTTTTTTATCCAACTGTCTGTTTAAAATGTGTTAGATATTTATTGTGACTTGTATTTGGGATAAATTGGCATTAATGGTTCCTGCTTTGAGTTCAGACTCCATCCAAAGGGCCAGTTATAATTAATTAACAGTTGTATGCAATGGGCATTAATAAGGTTAAGTAAGTGGAATGTTAAGAAGGCAAATTCGTCCTCATTTAGCTTTCATTAGAACACTATTGAGAATACATTAGAAGCACACTGCACTGTGAATCATGTTAACAAATGAGTTGGAATGACAGTTAAACTTGCCTGATAAAATATCCCTTTAATATTTCTGCCTTCATTGATGCTCAGTACTGTATATTTCGGATCACATGTCAATTTTGATTATAGCCCATGACATTTTTAACTACTTATTTTTATGTGTTGATATAAGGCATATTAAAAGGATATCTTATTTAAAGGGAGAGAAGAGATTTGCTTCACAGGAGCTTGCATGTCAGATGTTAATATAAATCTTGAGATGTTATTCAAGTCAAGTACAACACATTTTTGAGATCAAGACAGACAATTCATCTCTACACTGTAGACTGACATGTTGAATATATGCTAGGGGTTGCACAGAATATTTAACTATAACAGCATTCAGTAGTCCAGGGCATTGATGGCTTAATGGTAGGCTTCTTGCCTGCCATGTGGTTTCTCAGGCCCTGGGGCTCCATCAACTACCTCATACGCAACATTTTCCCCACAGAGGAGGCTACAGCTAGTCAGGGTGGTGGGAAAAAAAGTGAGGAAATTGTTGCAATAAATATATTTCTACTATATAAAGAAAGTTCTACAGTTAACTGCACTTTATGGAAAAAGGGTTTTCGTTTGTTTTATGATCAAATGTTAATATAATTTTGTAGTATAGTCGTGTGTGTTTTCCCCCATCCTACTACAGTTAATTTTATTTTCTTCAAAGCTGAATAAAGTTTTATCCAACTTGCACTTTGTGAAAGAGAACAAAATCCTCCAAGTTGGACATCACTATACAATGATAAGAGTCGAGAGTCTATAAGCTATAAGAAGAGAGCTGTTAATGGGCATGAGCTTCTAGACTATGTGCTTTTTTTTCAAGCAAATGAATTCTCAGGCCTTAAATAGTTTAATACAATGTAAGACAGATTTATTATTTTGCCCATTTATTACATTACTGGGAGCAGAGGTGGATCACGCGTTTGAGGCTCTGGGTCATTGATTGGAGAGTCAAGGGTTTGGGCCCCGGCACTGTCAGGCTGGCACCGTTGGGCACTTGGGCAAACCCCTTAACCCTACGCCCCTTAGAGAATTGCTAAAAATTACTGGTCCCAATGCCCGGGTGAGAATGAAGCAGGGTTGAGCATCGGGCTAGCAAAAACCACCATTACTACAGAAACAACAGAACTCGTCACCCAATGTACTCAACAGCATAGGGGGAATTTCTGTTGTTGTGTTATTGTGGCCTAAAGTAGCTCAAAAAACTAAAAAATCAATTTGTACCTTGTAATGTGTATGACTGTTAACTGCAATTTTTTTCAGCACATCCTTCGTAATTTTCAGCGTTTAACTTCACTAATAAAGTAACCTGAAAGTGGATATGTCCAAAATGTTGACTATGGCAAATATAAATAGCGGACTAGTGTATTGAAATACTGGTTGACTAGTAAAAATGAATAATCATGCAACCCCCAACATAAAGAAACAGAAAATATAACACATTCATCCAATATTATAGGACTGTAATAAACAGTGACATCATGCTCAGGACATATCTATCAGCAAGTCCTGTTTCTCTCTCTCTCTTTCTCTCCCTCACATAGAATCTGTCCCTGGGCAGTAGGGACTATAGCCGTAGGTAGCATGCATGTGAAAAGGTGAGAAACCTGAGTGCACTAACAGGCAGTGGCTGGTGCTGCAGTAAAAGGCTGAGATTGGCTGCGGACGCCGCCAGCGGGTCGGCTCTTACCTGGCCACCTGAAAAAATGACCGGGGTGGAGGCAGGCTTTGGGCGATAGGGGATGGTGGCACCTTTCGGTGGGGACTAGCAGAGGGGAAAAAGGGAAGAGGTGGAGACAGTGTTAGACCTGGGAAAACACAGTGTGTACACAGGTTTGTGTGCAAGCACATGAGTCTGTACGTCATTTTGAGAGTCTGTGTGTGCTTGTGTTATGACAATGTATATTAAAGTAAAATAATAAATAAATAACTGAAATCAAAATATTTCCATGCCTCTAGTATCACCCATGAGTGTACATCTTCTACCCAGACACAAACAGGACTCCTTTGGCTACCACTTTCTCTCTTTGCCTTTTCATCTTTCTCTCCTATTTTCCTGTCACTCTCCAACTCTCGTTGAGCCATTTGTGATGTATAATGTGTTGTTATGTATGTGGCTGTAAAAATGTCTATTATATGTTTAGATTTTAATTTGGTCATGTCATTAATTTTTTGTCAGTTGTGTGTATAAACAAAATTGCATACAGAAGTTGTTCCAAAAAAAAATAATAATAATAAAATACCACAGTCCCAGTCATAATTGCAGCACAGATTGAGTTCATGAATATAAATAGATTATTTTTATATTAGGCACATTATGCAAATATTGTCATAATGTGTGGTGCTCTGGGAAAAACCTGTTGGATGTTGCTGTGGACAAATTTCTTCCACAGTACAAAAAAACTTAAAAGAAAACAATGTTTTGGCCACAATACCTATAATTTACATTTGCCTTTATCCAGAGCAACTTACATTTTTATTTTATACATCTGAGCAGTTGGGTTAGGAGCCTTGCTAAAGGGCCCAATGGTGGCAACTTGGAGGAGCTGGGGTTTGAATTGGAGATCTTCCAATCGGTAGTCCAACAACTTAAGCACTGAGTTACCCTTACCCCCAACTAAAAAAAAATCATTTAAATGCATTAGCTTTACTTATGACTGAAATACATAAAAAGAGAAACACACTACTCTACAGTAATCTACAGCAAACAACCCAGTTAGAGAGTCAGTGTATCAACAGAAATTTATGTTGTTTTATACATCTGTTTAGACCTAGAACAAAATAAGAAATTTAAGATTTTTACTATGAACAAAGGTTGCAATGCTTCCCCCAATTTTCTCTACATTTGCCCAACATGAGCAAAATTTGATTCTGAAATGGTAGCTGAGGAATACTATTTCAGAATCAAATTTTGCTCATGTTGCATCATTGGGCAACATAAAACATTCTGAGGAAATCTCTACTTGCCCTAACCGCGTACTTATGCGGTTACTTATACAAACAAACATGCTTTATGCTATACATGGGGACTCTATGAAATATTTTTTTCATCATATTATCACTACATTTCTCTATTTTTGCTTTAATGAAATATATACAGCACTCAGCTGGCCATCAAAATCCACAGTGCACAAAAAAGTGCTGCTTTTAAAAACTGAAATCCATTTGTACTGTTTTAATTCTTGACCTGTACAAAAAAAAGAAAAAAAAAAACAGCATGATTCCTGAGCTCAAGGGATCCCTAGGGAAATAATATCTGTACATTTGTTTGTTTGTTTTAGCAATATTTTTGTCACGAATCACATAGAATATTGTTATTGTAGTTTTTCGCTTCATGGTTATTATAAATTAAAGATTTAAATTAAATTAATAATATTTTTTTAAATTAAAATTTCTTTAGTAATTTTAAAGGATAGGAACATTGCATGGGAATGTCTATTTCCACTATTTAGATGATGGAGTGTGTTGTTTATGTGGTTTATAATCAGGTTTCATCGCATGAAAAATATCAAATGAAAAACAAAAGAGGGATAGAAAGAGTGAACTTGATACAGTAAGAGAGCAATAGAGCATGTGCATCAAAGATAAAACAAAGCTGTACTTCTGCAAGGGAACTAACTACAGTGGCAGAAGAGGAGCAGAGAATGAGAGTATTTTACAGTAGTTCTGTCCTATAAAAGCAAAGAGAAAGAGAAAGCCATGTGATGTGTGTGTCATCAAAGGGAAGGTATATGAAAAATCTCTCTCTCTCTCTCTCTCTCTCTCTCTCTCTCTCTCTCTGTGTCATAAAGTTTTGTGTGACAGTCAAGTTTCTAAGCTAATATGTTCTACTCTAAGGTAGGGTGTGTTCAGCTGAGTTTGTGCTGCATATACTATGTGTGTTTGAGTTTTCTCATATCCTTGGTTCAAGCTCACTGCCCCCTGCATTGTACCTCCAGCATGACCACACATATTTGTTTGACACACTGGATGATGGCGTCCGGGGTGCCAGAGATTGTCACAGCGCGCTCTGTGGAGTTGGGCAGCATGTCCCCGGCCACTTGCACCTGAGCTCCTGTGGACTGGAGACAGACTGAGAATATAACATATGCACAAACAAATGAAAGAAAAATAAATGATGACAAATTTCTTCATTTCTGATTGAAAAATGTGTACATATGTACAGTCACTGATAGATAGACAGATAGATAGATAGATAGATAGATAGATAGATAGATAGATAGATAGATATTTTACAGTTATTATATCATCAGCTAAAATGGCTTAAAGTCTTAGAACTCTTGTACTATTCAATGATACACTTCAAATACACTGTCAAATAGGGGACAAGTAGGGGTCACATCTCTCCTTATCCCACAGTGCTACTGAATTCTTGATTCTGATTGGTCAGAAAGTTGTTTGATTGGTTTTCTATAATAGCAGCACTAATGATAGGTCTGGCTGAGGGCAAATAACAGGTTTATATCAGTATGATTTTCACTGTACTTTACCATTTCCGAAGTAATGACTCACACAGGGATTTGTATTATACATGCCGATGATAAACATATCCTAATCCTGATAATAAATGCATTTCAAAATGTTGCTGAAAAAAATATATATAATTCTTGATGTTGTAATGCGGCCCATAAGTAGACGTTTATATAATATTAACGGAATCAGACTGCTGTGTGAAAGGTCAGTAAGATTTTAACCACAGGGAAATAAATACTTAAAAAACTTAATATTTATTAATTAATTCAAATTTGTAAAGTTTTGTGATATAAGAGGATTTAAACACTTCAACTTCAGAGTAGGAACAGTAACTCTGCTTTGTGGCATTCTGCATCACACCACTCCACCAGCTTTATTCTTTCATCATTTCTGGTTCTGTTTATCCACATGAGAATAAAACTGTCAGCAGGGGGGCAGAACTGACTGGCCATGCTGGCCATCTACTCATTTTCAATCTCTCAGCAAAATTGGATTGGAAAAGTACACTCTACCTCTCTCATCTCCTTGATCTTAGAGCCTCCTTTCCCAATGAGAGAGCCACACTGGCTGGCTGGGACGACCAGCCGCAAGGTGACAGGGGGCTTGCTGGTGGCTGGGCTGTTGCTCATGGAGTTAATTATATCCTGAGGAAGCATGTGAAAGAGAACCAGAGTCAAAACTTTGAACAGCCGCAAAACTATAATTCATATATTTTAACGTCTCAAAATCCTGGCTGATTATCTTATACTGAGTATCTTAGAGGATGTTCTTCAGTAACTGTGATGAATTATTCAGTATCTACAGGTAAACAGAAAAATAAATACACAATCGTATTATAGTTCTAAGCAGATGATGTCACTAATTATTTCTAGCCTATCTGGATGAAGAGTTGTGCTAATTAGCTGAAAGACTAATGAAACACTGGATATGTGACAATGGTATTCAGCTTCTGGAGCCATGGCCTGGGTCATCTCAATACCTACTGTAAAACCAACGGAAAACTGTTGTACAACAGTAAAGTAGACAGTAGCAGTCAAGAACCTTTCCTCTGTACCCAATATTTAAGAATAAAGTAGGCATGAATTGAATGAGTGATACCAGAGTACTACAGACATCTTTTTGACTCTATGCTCAGACCGATCCAGCAGGGTTTGAAGAAAAAGATCTTCATAGTAAATATTGATTGATGTATAGCATTTTCACTGCATAAAATTACAACTAATTCTTATTTTCTTAATTGTCATTGTTACAAAATATATATATATATATATATATATATATATATTAAAACATTGAATTTCACTTTTGTCTCAGTAACATTTGTCCACCACTACAGATATAAGAACAAGTAATTTAAGATGTTAATTAGGGGTCTTCAACTTGCATTTTTCCCCCCATAACTGTAAAATAAATTTAAAGTGATCCATCATTTTTATCATACACATAACAGTATCAACAAAACATTGCCTCTCACTTACTCATCATATATCCCGCTTTGTCCTGTACTTAGGGTTACGGGGAGACTTAGAGCATGAGGCAGGGTACACCCTGGACAGGGTGCCAATCCCTCGCAGGGCACACACTACTGGCAACGCCAATGGAACGCCAATAATCCTAATCTGCAGGTCTTTGGACTGTGCGAGGAAACCTGCCAAGTACGGGGAGAACGTGCAAACTCCATGCACACAGAGACGGAAATCAAACCTGGCCAGGAATGAAACCCAGACCCTGGAGGTGCCCACGACAATGCTATCCACTACTCCCCGTGCCGCCCTAATAAAACATTGTGCTTTTGTAAAAGAAAGGAAATAAGCAGGAAGCGCTTTCATCCATCTCAGTCTTTGCCAATATATTTCTGAAATGCGTCACTAAAATGAATTGAAACTCTGTGACTACTTTACACACAGACAAGAAATATATCTATAGAAAGCCTAAAGTGTCTACCTAAATGAGTAAAGTAAAGTGTTATATATACTCAGTTTATGTAATGTGTATAAATCCAAGCAGAGTTTTCCAAGTACAGTCTTTTCGTCTCACTTCATTATCTAATAATGACCTCAGACAGG
>JAAGKR010000788.1:90849-105818 GCA_011419295.1 Clarias macrocephalus
TTTTTAAAAAAAAAAAAAAAAAAAAAAAAATATATATATATATATATATATATATATATATATATATATATATATATATATATATATTAAAACATTGAATTTCACTTTTGTCTCAGTAACATTTGTCCACCACTACAGATATAAGAAGAAGTAATTTAAGATGTTAATTAGGGGTCTGCAACTTGCATTTTTTCCCCCCATAACTGTAAAATAAATTTAAAGTGATCCATCATTTTTATCATACACATAACAGTATCAACAAAACATTGCCTCTCACTTACTCATCATATATCCCGCTTTGTCCTGTACTTAGGGTTACGGGGAGACTTAGAGCATGAGGCAGGGTACACCCTGGACAGGGTGCCAATCCCTCGCAGGGCACACACTACTGGCAACGCCAATGGAACGCCAATAATCCTAATCTGCAGGTCTTTGGACTATGCGAGGAAACCGCCAAGTACGGGGAGAACGTGCAAACTCCATGCACACAGAGACGGAAATCAAACCTGGCCAGGAATGAAACCCAGACCCTGGAGGTGCAAGCGACAGTGCTAACCACTACACCCCGTGCCGCCCTAATAAAACATTGTGCTTTTGTAAAAGAAAGGAAATAAGCAGGAAGCGCTTTCATCCATCTCAGTCTTTGCCAATATATTTCTGAAATGCGTCACTAAAATGAATTGAAACTCTGTGACTACTTTACACACAGACAAGAAATATATCTATAGAAAGCCTAAAGTGTCTACCTAAATGAGTAAAGTAAAGTGTTATATATACTCAGTTTATGTAATGTGTATAAATCCAAGCAGAGTTTTCCAAGTACAGTCTTTTCGTCTCACTTCATTATCTAATAATGACCTCAGACAGGACACGGCCACACGCTTTTCACAGGGAAACAGTCGCGCACACAGATTCAGTGAATTTTCTGCGCGTGTGGAAGACTTTACATGTTGTACATGTTTCTGAAGATCTTCAGGATAGTTCTGGACAGTGGGAGGAGTTTAGATTTTGCACAGAATAAGAGACTCACTGAGACTCCGACAGCTGCAGTAATTTACTGTAGTAATTTGCAGTAATTTACTTTTTGAAAAGTAAATTACTGCAGCCAAGGAGAAGAATCCAGCAAGTTGTTATTTTCAAGTCTTATATAATCCTTATTGCGATAATATAAAACTAATGAAATTTTATTTTTCCTTGTTTTGGCTAACTTTGGCCAGCTTATATGAAACATTGCCTTTCAATGTCGCATAGGTTAGCATGTAGACAACACTGCCAATCTTGCTAATATACCTCCTAATGTAGCTTAGCACAAACATGTTAGCTCAGGGTGGCTAAGCTAATGCCTTATGTAGCTTAAATATGTTCATGAATGTTCATAATATACTGATGAAATGCTGATGAAAAAAAAAGTTTGTCATTGTGTTGTCTTTATGCATGATCATTAGTGATTGATGATGATAATATTTTATTATAGTTTATTTTATTGTGTTATCGTGCTCGTGTTGTTTTTTTCTTTTTTTTTTCTTTTTTTTTTTTAAACCGGTGTGACAGTAAAAATGATCAGCCACTGGTTCAATGGAAATTAAATGCAAACAAGCAGGCAAGATATGGACAGCCCACAACTATGTCATGGAAACCAATGATGATGACCTGGTTCCACAGACTCTGCTATTCCTGCCCGCATAACAACCTGGACCACAACTGTTGTCTGGATTCAGAATGGATCGCTTGTATTTTTAAAGTCGATGGACACAAACAATAAGTATCTGTTCACACCTGTGACTGGATACAACCAGCACATGGACTGACCCAGGTGAAAGGAATATGTTGCCACTGCTGGTCGCAGGAGTCTGTGTGCATTGCATGGTGACCAGCAAAAAAACACCTCGGAAATGTCAAGTATGCAGTGTTCACTTAGGTCTTCAGTTGAACAGGAACGGTTTTTCAAGAGTGGCACAAAAATGTATGGCTGTGTATAGGGTGTAAGAATGGGCGTTTTACAAATCTAATACCCTTTTTTCGTCATGCACTGTTCCTGTTTGCACTGATTTACCCTGAATTTTTGCATGGCCATATTTAATTATGCCATAAATGTGCCTTCTCTGTATAAGATCATCCGTGTCCCTCTTCACTCCTGAACGTTGTCTTTGCACTATATGAGTGAGTAGGTTATATATAGGGTGTAAGATTGAGCTTTTCTGCCCAAGTTATTTTGCCTGTCAATTAACTACTGTATATTCTAAATAAATAAATAAAAAGTTTCTTTTGTCCTCAAATTCTTTTTTTGTAGCGCTTCCCTGAAAGGCTCATTATGCTGGTCTTTGTCTTCTCTTGTGTGAATTACAGCATTATTCATGATCATTCACACCTTCTCGTATATTGGGCTTTCTAAACAAAATGTGTCTTAGAAATTTTAAATGAATATATTGTTTTCTGTGATTGAGTGAGCAGAATGATTGTCACATCATTTTGAAAAAAAAAAGAAAAAAAAAAACTTTAGGCTACAAGATCCAGTTTACAAAAATCTTATACACAATGTTGTGAATGTGGTGGTTTGTGGCCTTATTTCAGTGATTTTTTTTTGTTGTTGTTTTCAATAACCATGAATAACTGTTATTTTCTCCAAAAACACAAAATTGTTCATACATCCCACATATTACTGTAGCACAGTTTGTGCTAAATACAGTGTTTTATACAGACTTTTATAAGTAACTGAAAGATACACAAATGTCTGAACATTTTAGAATTACTTTAGCGCCTCAAAACACCTCCAGACCTATAAGGATTAAATCTGAATAGAAGTAGTTTTTAGTTTTATTTTTTGTATAGTGCTTTTAGCAGTAGACTTTGTCACAAATCAGCTTGAAAATATGTAGCTTCATAATCAGATCCCTAATCAGATCAGAGGCAAGGGAAAATCCTGATGAAGGCGTGGGGAAGAAATCGTGGGAGAAAAAGGACACCAAAGGTGCAAACCTCCAGTATTTACAGTATGTTAGCTTAACTATTGAAGTAAGGGTGAATCACGTCTAGACATTTCAAAGACCTACAGAATGCAAACCACCTTTAAGAACGCAGCAGCCATCTGAATGCGTCTCTGCGCTGTAATTGAAGTGCCAGCTGCAGTGATGCTGACTGGAGCTTTAATTTCGATGAGATTTTACAACTTGAGGAGCCGCTAGCACTGATCACTGACAAACTCAGTTCTGCTCAGGACAAGCTAAATGCAATGTAATGTATATCGAAAAGGATTGTCTGATCTTGGATTCATCCAGATGAATCCAGATATGTTATATGTCTTCAAAATCATAAAATGAAACTTACTTAGGACATACAGTATGATGAACATTTGCTGAAGATGGTGATGCGACGTTGCTGATTTTTGTAGAGATAGAATTTTCTTATTATTTAATAATAAAAATGGTCAGTTGCTGCATGGTCAGTAGCTACAGTAATAGCATGTACCTCTTCAAATTTGTAGGCAATCATGGCAAAAGCCTTAAAGATGGCGTCCGTAGGTCCTGTTATGGTGACGATTCTCTCTGGACAGTTCCCCTCCGAGATGTTGATGCGAGCAGCACTCTGTAAATCACACAAAGCTTGAGGTGAAATTAATGTTTTTTTTTTTTTTTTTTTTTTTCGAAATAACACATATGATAATAATATGGTATAAAATACAAATAATATAACTTTAGGTTCTATACAAGATGTGTAGTTAAAATGATATTTTCTGTATTTTGGTATTTTTGTTTATTTTGTTCTGCTGGTTCTTGTTTTACTAGCTCTGTCCAAGATTTAGTAAGGTAACATGCTGCTGTTTTTTTTTTTTTTTTCGTATTATTGAACCCTGCGTGAGAGGAGCTGTCACTCCAAAATCCCTGACTGTGGATTTAATCCTGCAACTAGGGCTCTGTCATTCCTAGAGGATAAAGACACAAACAAAAGTGACCCAGACTCTTCTCAGAGAGGTTTTTTTTTTTTTTACTTACCTCTTCACGCATTTTCTTTACAGTTTCTCCTTTCTGAGAAAGAAATCACACCATCAGGAATTAAGGAAATGTCTTAAAATGCTTTAAAAGTAAAGTTAAGACCTTGAGACAGAATGTAGATATTCTTAACATACCTTTCCAATGATGCTTCCAACTTCCTGAAAAAAAAAATCACATAAAAATTACCAACATATTATTCTTATCAGAACATTTCCATAAAACTCATTAACAGCTCAGCATGATAGTGAAAAGGAGCAGTAGCTAGTTTGTTTGCTGGTTAAATGACAAATAATACCAGTTTAATGCATAAATAATTTTTAGGTCATGTTTCACATCTCTTAGGAGCTAGCTCTCTGTCTGCCTGCCTGCCTGTCTGACTGTCTCTCTCTTAGCCTCTCTTTATGTATATGTCTGTGTCTGTATGTCCTTTAATCTGCCAGTTGAATCTTTCATTTTCTTTTAATTTCTCTCTAATTCATAATATCTGTACGTACTTTGCCATGCATGAGGAGGCGGATGGTCAGGGTGACGTTGAGGCCGCCCTCAGACTGCACTTTGCTGGATTCCATGGTGAGACTGGAGTGGTTGGTGAAGTTGGTGTATGATTACGTGACAGGAAATACCCAGGAGTAGAACGATAGAGATGGTAATGACAGCCAACCAGTCACCTGCAAGTTATACATTTATATATATATATATATATATGTTAAACATTTTTGCATATCAAAAGGAGGGATGACTTCCTATGGCAGCATGTTCATGAAATGAGTAGGGATGCTATATATTCATATACTATATGCATATTTTGAACACGAGGGGGAGCACTTCTCAACCTGTAAATTCCAGTCTCGGTTTTCCTCACAAACAGGACATCCTAAAACCCCAATGATTATTCAATACCTCATCCGGTGCCTAATTTCATATGGCATAAAACTGAAATAATGCAGATCAGACCATTTTTATGAAACATAAACACATCGGTAGGATTGAATCTGTACTTGTAGATGAATCTAAGCTTAAATATTACATATACGTAGAATGAAAAAGAAAAAAAAAACATATACTTCTATTCTATATATCATAGTTTAGAAACGTTTGGCGAACAAGAGTAATTAAATTTTATTGGATTTAACCAAACTTAACTCAGTTTTACATATTTTTAGTGATTGACATTCAAACAAAGCAATTTTCCAAAAAGATTTAAAGGTTTCTATGCCCTTAGAAACACTTAACTACCAAAACAAGGTAAATTTCATTGCAGTAGATTACCATCAAACTGCAAACTAGTATACATACTGAAAGACAGAGAGAAAGATAGAAAGAGAGAGAGAGAGTCTGTCAGGAAGAAAGAGAATGGACTAAATCATTTCTCCCTTAATGATGTGGCAGATCGATTCCCACCCCATCTCCCCATCTCTCTTATATCATGCCAGTCATTCAACAGACACTGAGATGAAAAAAAAGATCCCAGACTGCAGGACAGAAAGTTGAGGATGGTGACCAGACAGACAGAAAAAAAAAACTGCATGTGGTAGATGATGGCTCAGCAGAAAAATTACATGGTGTTTTTGAGGATGAGGATTTTTTTTCTATGTACTGTATACATAAGGTTAGTGACCTGAGATATTTTTATAGGATAAAGCAGCAAGAGAAAGTCAACCAGAGAAATCATTGAAATGCATGTGAATGTCTGTGTGTTTGTAAGAGAGAAGGTGGGATAAAAGAAAGCTGTATGGACAGATGAAATCTGGAGCCAGATGTCCAACAATTTCCCCAAAGAACTGTGGATTGCATAAAGCCTCTAATCCACACTAAAACCATGAAGGAAAATAAAACCATGTCGCAAAAATCCTGGCCTGGGGAGATCTCTTCAGGAATCAGTGACCTGGTGAAACATGAATGGTATCGGCTAGTTAAGCTTCTGCTGGTGTAGTAATGATGTACACGTATTTCATTTATTTGGGTTTTAATCCCTTTTTTTTTTTTGGCATGAGAAAATAAAGTACATACTAGTAGTGTTTAGTAGGTCATAATCACAGATAGATAGACATATGAATTAATGAGGATAAGGACCATACAATATTCTAATTTACTGTATATTACTTTATATTTATCTATTTATCTGTGTTTGTAATAGAGATAAAAAAAAAAAGAAAAATAGATTCAGTTATGTATCGTTTTTCATTCTTTCATGGTGCCATTCATTCATCAAATTCTTCTTCTTGTTATTATTATTTAATTTGTATATACAGTATTTGAGGTAATAAAATGTTGCTCTTTCTCTATAATCCTGCAGGTGGCATGATCTAAACTATTCGCATATCACTGCATCCTGTGTTATAGCTGAGTTGGTTTATAATTGTAACTAAATCTGAAAAAAGGTTGATATGAAATCAGGATATTTATAAAATTGTGATACTTTCAGAATCGCAATACAAATAGAATCAGCACCTAGGTGGCATGATAATATTGTATCGGGTTGATCCTTTGTGAATTCCATCCCTATTATCTATCTATCTATCTATCTATCTATCTATCTATCTATCTATCTATCTATCTATCAACCAATAATAACGGTACTTTTAAAATATTAAAATAAATAAATTACATGGACATGCACAAATTATATGTGTATTGGATCTACCATCTGCTGTTACGCAACTTTATTTCCATACTCTACATGGATTTGGCAGCAAAACAGCTGAATGAAGGAGCATCATTTTTGCTATAAAGTCACGTTTCAGTTTTAAAAGAAGCTGCTTATATTTGCATTAAGAGCTATGGTGAAATGTTTGTCCTTGTCATGAGATTCAGCACTTTTAAAGTGGCACTTTGTTCCCTTCACTCAGCACACACCCGAGGGAGAATCATTGTTTAAAAGCTAATTAATATAATCAGTACACAGCACCAAAAAAACTAATCAAACACCACAACATGGCATAATTAATGTACACTATAATGGATAGCAGGCATTGCATAACTGCTGAAGAGATGCACCTGTTATACAGTATCCCTGGGTTTTTTTTTTTTTTTTTTTTTTTTTTTTTACCACAAGCTGTTTGTATTTCATGATTACAGTCATGTCATGTCATAATGGTGTAAAATAAATGTGGTCAGAGGTGAACGCCCAAATGGTACCGGTGCTATTTTAAGAATCCTAAGCATAAGGTAATACAAAACCAACCAAACAAACAAAAAAAGGTGGGCGCTTAGGCATGCTCAGAATTTTAAACCTGACTCCCTCGTTTGTGTCGGTGCTGTTTGAGTCTGACGCATAAACATAATGCACATCTAGTTAAAAAGCCACATGTGCTTTGAACTCAGCCAGAATTAAATACATGTTCCATAAATATTATTATGTATAAATTAAGTCTAACTTTAACATTTTCCTGTTATGGCTATTAAAAGCCATTTGTTGTATATACCATGGGATGTTGTAAGTGGGTCATGCTTTTCTGTAAAGAGCTTCTGGCCCCTTCCTCTGAGCTTGCTATCGAATTAATCACGCTTTATGCTTGGTCAAGCAGAGCACCCCCAAAAACTGCTCTGCCCTTTTTTTGTGTTGTTTCAAGCATACAAAAATGTCATATTCCAAATGAAATTATTTACACAATATATCTGGTAACACTATGTCTATTATGTCCATAAATAAACATATACTGTACATATTAATGCTTAACTAATGAATCAATAATAATGAATAATGCACAAATAATAAAGAATAAATGCACTTATTCTTAGCATATATGGAAATAATTAATCAGTATACATTAAATACTGTACATTAGTGGAAAATCCAGATTAGCAGATTAAATTGTTTAATTAGATAAAGACTATTTGCATTATATAAGGTGTGTAGAAAGGTTGCCTCATCATGCATTATAAAAGAATGAATAATGTAATATTTGTTTTTTAGGGTTATAATAATAGAATGGGCTGTATTGTTCCAAACTAAGTCAGTACGCCTGCTTTTTGTTTGTCGAATCAAAAGCAGTTACAGGGGATTAACGAGAGACTTCTATTAAGCACATTGCTTTTCCATAAGCAAATTATGTTAGCATGTAAGCGTACTAGCTTAGGAAAAACAGGAATGGCTACGGTCAGCAGCGTGCAGGTGTAAAGGAACACTTGGATTCTTGATTTTAGGGCTTTTACAATCCTGATACCTAGTAAGTGCTAAAATGAAACTGTTTGTTGAATCTGCCGCAGAGGAGTACCACACCCTGGTGCCAATGCCACAAACACATGCAACACCATGTGTCAATCTCTGAAACTAAATGAAACATGAAGAAACACACCCACATTCATGCATACAGAGCAAATTATCCTCAATCCGAGAAAAAAAAAAAAAAATCAGTGCAGCTATTTAGAATTCATAGTCAATTGTGGAGAATGCCAGAGGCAAGCAAAACACAGAGTTACCTCACTCTGACAGTGGAAACTGGAAAAGCCCTTTGCACCCCATAAGGTACATTAGTGATACCTTAACCATGCAAGTATGTTAATTATATATTAGTTATAAGATAATTGCTTTTATAATAACTTTATTTGGGTGAAAAACGATGTGTTTGATGGGGGGATTAGTGGAATATTGCAATTCTTTTATGCTAAGGGCAATAATGGCTCAGACAGTCAAGGTTCTAGATTGTTGATTTGGGGATCTGAGACTCTGGGTTCGAGCCCTGCCATTGGTGGGTTGCCACACCCCATACTACCCAGCCACTGCATTAAGTGTCAGTCCCATGCCTGATTAGAAAAACCTTGTTATGGAAATAATTCATTCTGAAGCATGATATTTAGGGGGTTTGGAGTAATACATACCTTAATGAAAGTTACTAAAGTTTATCCTCAGCTTGCCAAACCTTACCGAAATGTACATCATTTCCCACACTCACTCTAAGCACCATGGCATTATGCAATAGCGCCACCACTAATAACATTATACCTGATCAATACTCTAATGCTGACTACTAGTGCTTTGACCCTACTGCATTAACTGTATTAACTGTAACACCAATCTTTAGACACACTCGAATAAGAAGTACTTAGGTATGCAAAAGTTGAGGTGATTCAGCATTCTTTTCGTATTAAGCCTCCATCAATAGATTATACAGTACTTGGACTAGATGTGCATTAGCAGGCAATGTATTAAAAGATACTGCAGAGGAATATGAAGAAATTGCTGAGCGACCTCCCGACAAACCCGGCTCCTTTTCAAGCTCCCTCATAGAAGAGCAGATGAAAGAAGTGTTTTCTCAGGCATGAAGAAAAGTCTCACATGCACAAATATGTTTCACCTTCAAAAGGGCAGCAGGGTGCAATCTAGTTTCCCCACATTTCGATCATCAGAAAGAAATGGCCGCATGCACATAACCGAGGTATTCTTTAATTTTATAGAATTAAATCGACCTGTGGTAGAATAATGTTTGAGATAAAAGAAGTACATACAATTTAAAAGAATACAAATCAACTGAAATTTAAGTGATATTAAAAGAAGACTTCTAATGAGGTTATACAGTACACGCCAAAAACATCCTTAATTTTGCCAATGTTAAATATCATCTTTCTTAATGCAATGTTATTATACATTCTAGTCTGAGTGAAGTGGCTTAATTTATGGCGTAGTGGTTAGCACAGTCGCCTTGCACCTCCAGGGTCGGGGTTCGATTCCCGCTTCGTGCGCAGAGTTTTATATGTTCTCCCCGTGCTTGATGGGTTTTCTCTGGATATTCTGGTTTCCTCCCATAGTCCAAAGACATGTACAGTAGATTAGGTTAACTGGCTTTCCCAAATTGCCCATAGTGTGTGAATGAGCGTGTGAGTGTGTGTAAGTGTGTTTGATTAGCACCCCATCCATGGTGTACCTGTCCAGGCACCATGCGACCCTGTATTCGGGATAAAGCGGTATAGACCATGAGCGAGTTAGTGAGTGATCTATTTTATGGTCACATTTGCATGTTAAGTGTCCAAATCTAAGAAATATTGATTCAGAGATTATTAAATACTAAATACTTTTTTTGTTTGTTTGTTTTTGGTTTGCATGGTTGACTTTTGTTCCTCTATTGTTTTGTTTGTTTGTTTTTTTTTTTTTTTATTAAAACCTAAGACTAGTTTGTCAAACTAGATATGAATAAAATTATTAGTAAATTTTTTGCAAGACTTAAAAAGGAAACAAAAATACAATTTGTTTTGCATAATGTTCATATCTCATGAGATCTCCTGAATGTGTTTTTAAATTTACACTCAATTTGGCAATTTTGCATACAAATTGTACTTTTCATTTTAAATAGCGGATTTATTTTAAGCACGTGAATTTAATAAAACATCTTGTATGACAGGATTTATATTAATAACTAGGCAACACAAAACAAATGCATACAGTATTTTAACACAAATAAATCCAGCTATTCAATGAAGACAAAGGAAATGTGACCCTATAAAATAGGACAAATGATGTTGAGACGAAGCTGCATTACTGCAAGATTCGTCACATGCTGCATGAGTATATTTGCTTATTTATGCTTGATTGGGATTTATCAAAATATGCACATGTATACTAATTAAAAAATGCATTACTGAGATCTTTGCGTAATGCTGTGGAAATGTTTTGCTTGGTTTGGCCTACAAAAACATTACAAACAATGTCTCTAAAAGAAAGAAAAAAGATAATAAATTGTAGGTTTTTAAAATTGATGATATTTGTAGAGAAGATTTCTAGACAAAGGCAAACACAGAGTGAAAGAGGAGACAGTGGGTGTAGCCGTTGCTCTAGGCTGTGGAGACCTGGCGGAGGAGGAAGAGGAGAACGAGGAGGACTGGAGCTGGAGGGGAGCTGGCAGAGCGGCCTGTGCAAATCGGCAGCCATGATTTATTGTATTAAACACATCGCTAGGCCTGTCAGTGTGTCACAGGCCTGAGTATAACATGACATGGCAGTGTTTATTGGAGACACCATGGCTTATACTATGTTTCAGGGCAAATTACTGCCCAGGGCAGCACATCTTTGTTTTTTGTTTTTTGTTCATTCTTGTTCCACACTGTAGCTTCAGCCTATTACAGGCAGAACAAGAAAAAAAAAGCACAAGAATATAAGAGGTGAGGTTTGTACCAAACCTGCCAATGTAATAATAGCCCATAAATAAAATACATACTGTATATGCAGCTTTTAAATGAATAATCAGTAATAAGAGTCCTACAAACATAATAAAAGTTGCTTTTGCATTTGCCAATATTTGTTAAATTATGGGAAGCTGAAAATCTTCATGCTTTCAAAATTGTTCTAACTTACAACAAATGTAATATGAAATGTATTTTTTTTTTTTAAATTCAGATTATTTTCTTAAAAATTTGTTACATTTCTGGGCTGATTATGCTGTTAGGTGTAACAGAGATATGAAAAAACAAGACAAAGAAGTTAAAATTAAAAGTTAAAGTTTATTTTAAAAGAGGCTCGATTCCCGTCTCTGTGTGCATGGAGTTTGCATGTTCTCCCCGTGCTTGGTGGGTTTCCTCCGGGTACTCCGGTTTCCTCCCACATTCCAAAGACATGTAGGTTAGGTTAATTGACGTTCCCAAATTGCCCGTAGTGTGTGAATGAGTGAGTGTATGTGTGTGTGTGTGTCTGTGCCCTGCGATGGATTGGCACCCAGATTTCCATAATAATCAGTTAGTTATAGAGGTGACGCTGGGCTGAAATGTCTGTATATACAGCAATATAATACTATAATCTACCAGACAAACTCTTACACACGGGGAGAATCAGTCAATCGACAGATTCTTGAAATGCGTGGCAGATTCTGGATTGTCACTTCGACTGAACATGAACACTGCACACAATGTATTATTATGTGACAAATACTGTTCTCATTAAGGTGTGTATGGTTATCTGGCCTTGCCCAGATCTCTCCTGTCATGTCCATGAAAATGAATGTGAATGAAGTACAATTTTGTAAAAAAAAAAAGTTCACATTATAGTTCCAATTTGAACAAGTTCACATTAGCTAAAGAAGCAAATAAATAAATAAATAAATAAATAAATAAATAAAGATTCCATTTTTTTTCCATTTCTATTTATCCGTCTACATATATCTATATTTATCTCACTGTTTCATTCTCGCTGTTAAAATGTTCTACAAAAATCCACAATCCATGCCTTTGTTCGAATGAAAGACAGTTTTCCCACAAATGTCGATATCTACTTGTCAATGTCAAATGTCTCCTTTTAAGCCTCCCAGAGTCCCATTCTTGGAAACTTTAGCACTCAAAGCATCTTATTGGGTTACTCTTTGGTGGAAAGCATGATTCTATGCAAATCCCTAAATAAGAAGATTTCATAATTGGAAAAATGTTTATAGGATATAGATTCTCTTGTCTTGTCTTGTCTGTATTAAATTTAGGGATCATTCTAATTTGGAAAGGCAATATATCCATTCACATCACCTGGCAATAAATATTATTTATTATTCATGATCAGTAGAAAAAACACTACCACCACAACTAATAATAATAATAATAATAATAATAATAATAATAATAATAATAATAGATTACTTCACTGTCCATTCTTGTGGTCAATCTTGATTCTTGGGTACCTGCATGAATGTGTGTGTGTGAGTTGCATGTTGGCTGGCTGTTATGGTGGAGGGGGTGTATGATTATAGACACTCGGATCTAAGAGCTTTAGACGAAGGTTTTTGCTGCAGTGCTCGTGTCGGCATAGGCACCGTTCTTCCCTCTCATTCCCACTGCTCCAATCCAACCCCTCCCTTACCCTTGCCTTTCCTCAGACAACCGCCTCCAAAGCTGTCAGCACAGATCAGTCGCCCTCGCTCAGATCTCACCCTGAATTATAATCACAAATCCAGCCACACATACCCACTAAATCAGTGGATCATATAATAAGTTATTAGAATCCCCGCTTGGAGAAATGATGACAAGAGTCCAACTGCAAAGCAGATGCCGCTAGTTTTTTTTTTTTTGATTGGCACACAGAAAAAGCCAGGTCTGAAGATGTGACCATTGATATGCCGACTCTTGTGAATGATATCATTTCTCGTGCAACATTGCGTCTATGAATTCAGGTTGATTCATTTTGTCACCTTGCTAACACAGTTTCCCTGTTAACATTAAGGCAAAGGAAGTGCAGCCATTGCGTCGGAATTAACGGTTAGCGACCATTTTGAGATCGCAACAAATGCGCAGACACATCTGCAGCAGTCTACAGCACTACATCCAGACCTCAAATCCACATGTGACCTGATGTAGCTTCATCACAAATACTTCAATCCCATCAGAAATGACAACCGGACACCCAACACCAAAACATGAAGTATTTTCTGATTTTGATGATGTGCATTAATAGAGCTACTGAAGAAATTTAGAAGCAATGATGCTATAATCCTAAGTTTAAAATATAAGTTAATTTCAAGGTGCCTTTGACTGACCAAATTGAGCAAAAACATTCGTCTGATTCACCGTGGCAGAAAATGGGTCTATGATGGTCATCAAACTAATGACGTTGCGAAAGACCAATTAGTGGTTTTCATAAGGATGCTGTACTTTTTCTCCTTTGCTAAGGCTGACAAACACGCCAGATTGTTTAATACAACACTATCTACCATTATGAGTCACACCAGCTGTTAAAAATTAAGATAAAAAATTGCTGCATTCTGCATTACCTCTCCTCAGAAACTAGCGAGACAATGAGCAATCTAGTTATAACGACATTATTCTCCTTTCACTGACCACAGGACTTCATACACCGCTTCCTTTGGCAAGTCCAAGACAGGCAAGAAGTTAAACAATTGAAAAATATTTTTAAAATCTTGTCCAATTTGGAATTCATAAGGCAATCCAAATCAAATAAGAGTGCAATGCTAACACGCAAGCAAGAAACATGAAGATCGATCCTTACTCATGTCTTCCCAGGATGAATATTTGTTTGCGTTTTTCAATCCGATGTAAAAGACAGTATTTGGTATAACTAATCTGTAGGAATGCTCAGTCATTAGACGAACACAAAATATTTAATAAAGAAAATAAAAAGGAAGAAAGCTTGTATAGTAAGTTTTTTTTTTTTTTTTTTTACCTTTGTGCGGCTCCGAAGAGATGGCCACAAATTAGGATGGCTGGAAACGAGTGAAAATATTCAAATAATTGCACGAAGAAAGGATTTCTCCACTGTCTGTCCTTGCTCAGAGCCCTGACAGAAGCTGGAGTTTGATTGGTCCACATAAGGGGTCACGTGGGCGAGGCTCATGACACGTGACCTTCGTGGCAAAAGTAAAGCACGAAAATATTCTTGCATCGAAATGTCGCTGTTGTTTGTGCTACTGTTTCAGATTGAGGTTAATTCTTAGTGTAGAGGACACGAGGTGGTTTCTGTGTGCCAATCGAGTAGCCCCAGGGGTGTTCGGTGCGAACAGGAGGGGTGGATGGCACCCATGACATCCGGGATAATCATCGGGATTCTTTAGTGGGTCAACACATCAATGATCAGGACTGTATAGTTTTATTTATAAAAGTACATCCATTTCTTCATTTGTCCATGTGAAAGAGAGACAGTTTGTTCTAACAATCTGACATCTCAGCCAGACCATCTCTTCAACACCGGTCACCAACATGTCCTCATTTTTCCAGTTAACTCGACTAAAACATGAAGTAAAGTCTCAATGTTGTAACCAGGCTTTCCTGATCCTAACCATGATGTCTGATCTGCACCATGTACTCTCTACCCCCCATTTAATCTCATGGCATTTGGGATTGCAAAATCGTCACAGACTCAGGAGGGATTATAAACCCCACAGACTAATCCACTTCAGATGGACAGTAAAACAGGAATTAATCAACAATGATTAAGCTTTATTGCTTTTACCAAAATAGGTCTGGATGAATTTACAAAATGGGTGGTGATGGCGTTATGAACTAACCAGTGAATTTGTAAAAAAAAAAAAAAAAAAAAAAAAAATATATATATATATA
>JAAGKR010000788.1:105838-121545 GCA_011419295.1 Clarias macrocephalus
ATGCTGTGATGAGGCGTAAATCCTGACTGATACAGTTCATGTATGTTATTTCTATATATATATATATATATATATATATATATATATATATATATTTTGTGAGTATATATATATATATATATATATATAATCACTCACAAAATGTATAAAATCTTTTAAAAACCACTGTTGTAATGCAATTCCAGAAATATCCCACATCTCCAGTAAAACATATAGGGCCTTTGGGCTGTGGTCAAATTTTGCCCCTGGGACGTCAACTCAAACGGAATATTACTGCGGCGAATTAAATGAGGGCGCAGCAGCCCAGGCTTTCTGTGCATTCAAACAAAATTAGGGTCATGAGCAATTTGTTTCCCATACAAATACACGTGCAGTTTTGGGACTGTAATAAGGACACTAGATTCAAATTTAACCAAACCACAACAACAAAAAAGCATTTTTCACTGAACACTGTATTTAGTCTTATTGCAGATAAAAACAGAAATAACACCTTGAAGGACACAATGTAATTTTACATTTTTATAGTTACGTTTATTGTTATGGAACATTTGTGTGACAAGTTATTACCTGCAATTATTTTATATTATCCAATATGAACCGCCGTTCCTCCAGTACCCTAGAAATTAGAAAGCGGAACGTTTTCTTTTTGGCCTGAAGACTAAACGTCAGCCATGCAGTTTCATTTGTTAAGATTACTATCAGATTACTGTTAGTCATTATTAAAGAAACAGTAACATATTAGACCTAGCGCATTACTGTAAAACTCTGACTTGAATTTCATCACTTTCTGACCAACCATATTTACTAATATAAACAGAAATGTACTACAAGTGATGCCTTGAACATTGTCTTTAAGCTATTTTAAAAGTACACTGAAAGCGCAAACACTATGTAATAAACTATAATTGAGTCTTTCGATTATTGGTCTTACCAGATGTAGGGAACGTTCCTGAGGCTGACTTAGGACCAAAGGTGGTAAAGAATGGGCACAATGAGGGTTGAGAGTGACATCCTGGTTCTATAAGTAAACTGCCCTATCGCCTCCAGCAAGGACACAAATCAGACAACTTGCATGGAGTGGAATATGATTGGCCAGTGGGTTGTTCGGGCATAGCAATAGCTTCACGTCTACATGTCAACTGAGCAAGCTAATCGGCCCAGACGAGCGTGAAGGATGGAGCGATCGGTATGCTCAAAAAGACATGAGGTGCAACTTAGCAGTTAGACAGTAGATATAATTTCACACACACTAATAGTATGTAGAGTACACTTTTATCATGTCATTGAGAGATGGGACGCCTATTGTACTGTACACCTACACTATATGTGTGTTTTTTCTCCAAGTTGTCTTTTATGATTGGCCGTTTAGCTATGCAGTGCTAAAGCACTTCCACCATCGATTGGTTGAACAAACCTCAGTGTCAAATTGAGCTGTGAACCTGCAGGCTATAATCAAGCAGCTCATTATTGGGTTGGAACATGACCATGGCTTATCTGGCTTGGTCCTCTGAACTCTGAGCAGTGATGGGCCTGACAAAATCTATACAAAACTTAGTGTTGATGGAGTGTGTGAGCGCCTGCTGCAGATACTGTATTGACATGATTCAGGTCATTTGAACATCTTTTAATGTTCACTTAGTGACAATGTGTTTCTATTGTAAAGTCAAATCTACTCCCCAGTCCCCTACCCCTCCCTTCCCCAGTCTTCCATTCTCTAATGGATGAACGAAACACGCTTTGGATGAATTACTCAAGAAGCTTGCTCGGAGGGAGTTTGTGTGTAAGAATACTTACACGGGGTAGAATGGACAGTTCTTAAGCTCTCAGATTACATTGTGCCAGCTCAAAAAGGAATGTTTCTATATTTGTATATATATTCTATAAGCTTTTATGTGCCCTATACACATTCAACCCAGATATAACCAGCTAATGGAAAATTTTGCCTGACCTTCCACTTATTGCCATATTCTGTGCTTTTACTACTTAGAATGCTTGCAGCTAAAACCAATAACCAATGAGCTTGAAATGGAAACACAAAAGAAAAAGAAAGAAAGAAAAAAAAATATATATATATAATGAATCATAATTATAATACTACTACTACTACTAATAATACTAATAATAATAATAATAATACACAGCACTGCTAAACTGTACATTTCTTTGTTTTTGGTGTGATACCACTTACAGAGTTTATATTTTGTACCTTTAATTTGTATATTTCACTGAAAATAACTTAATCCATGGTGGTGTGAATAATCATTTCTTTAAGACATACTGCTTAAGTTTAAATTTGTATTTAAATAAATAAATTCTTTATCAGACTTTGATTGGATAATTAATTAAAGTGATTAATATGTTTTAGCTGCTGTCAGTTCCTTTATCCCTAACTGATGCAGTAAGCTTTTAATTTCCTAAACAATCATACCAGTAGATATACTGCCTCATGCTCAAATTATTGGCCTGCATAAAAAAAATAAAAATAAAAACTTAAGAAGATTACTGCAATTACTGGAATTGAGTTAAAAACTGCCCAACACATTATTCAACCCTGGAAAGCTTGTGCTGAACTGTCAACTTCACAGAAAAAAGTGAACGACTGTATACAGGATTGCAGTGGGCATCGGGCCAATCCCAGGAGACTTGGTGCATGAGGCGTGGTACACCTTTGATGGGGTGCCAATCATTCACAGACTGCACAAACACATGCTCACACTCACACGCTCATTCACACACTACTGGCAGTTTGGGAACACCAATCTGCATGTTTTTGGACTGTGGGTGGAAAACCAGCAAGCACGGGGAGAACATGCAAACACGCACACTGAACCGAAACTGGACCCTGGAGGTGCAAGGCGACAATGATAACCACTAAGCCACCATGCCGCCTAGGAAGCTATTAAAGAAAAACTAATTCTGAGGAAAGGGGAACCTTGCTTTGACCATATCCCTGTTTGAACCTGTGTAAATCCTAATCATTTTATCTGCTGGTTACTTCTGTTATAGCACTGTGTAACATAATACTGAACATCTAGTTTAGGCTTCTTTCTTTTCCATCTCATTACTTTGTTCTGCAAATTGATATTAAAGCCAGAAGCTGATTTCAGGTGCGGATCTGCAAACTGCAGATTTCCTGGCCCCTCTTTTGTTGTTCATAAATATTTGCTGATGCACTCTTTCCATTAGTCATGCACATGCAGAACTGACAAGCAATACAAGGCTATTAAGACACTTTGATAAACTTAACGCTTTTATCCCCCTTCCCACTTTCTTCTCTCTCTTTGAAAAACCCCATATTAAAATTTTGCTGCTGCTTTTTTAAAATATATTTCTTATCAGTAGGGAAGGCCTAGGCAGTGCACAGTCTACACAGATCTCTGTCTGTCTCCTGTAAACTCCTCACCTCATCCTTCTGCTTTTAAAAACTTCAAATTGTACATAAAATATTATATAAATATCACGCTTGGTCAGACAATTTTGAGCAGCCGTAAGACTGGAATTATTTGTTGAAATAACTTCAAAAATGGATCTGTGCACTGTAGTTCAAAAGAAGCCGATCAACAAACACACACACATACAGAGGGAGAGGGAGAGAGGCCCCTACTGAAATGTTACCAAAATTATATTTCCATGCTGGGCATATATGAACCTGGGCTTACTTTAATATCGTGTTCCAGGACATTTCTTTCCAAGATCCTAATCTTCAAGAACTCCCCGAGGTGCACCTTTCACACCCTTAGCTTTGATTATTTACTGAAATTAATAATGCCATGATAGAGTACAGACCCTCCCACCACCAGCAACACCTTTCACATCTTAATCTATTGGCTCAGTTTACTCTTAGAATGATCACTGTTTATCACAGAAAACAGGATTAAAACCAAAGCAGAACACAGTGGTGTTTGGAGACGATCTTTTAAAGATAAACAACTAGACATAGCTGGAGACAGCAGGGTTTTGATCCTGGTTTCTTGAAAAAAAAAAAAAAAAAAAAAAACTAATAATCCTGAAGGATGTGAAGTTACTACCTAAAATCTAAATAGCACATCATCCTTTGGACTAGGGAATTTTGATATAAAAAAAAATCAGGAATCGAGCCTGGCCAGGGATCGAACCCGGACCCTGGCTGTGCAAGGCGACAGCGCTAACCACTACACCACCGTGCCGCCCAATTATCCAATTATATTCAATTTTGTTTTATTCATATAGCACTTTTAACTCTTGTCACAGAGCAGCTTTACCAAATAAAAAAAATGCAAATAAGAAAGAAATATAAATAATAATTATCATGTCCCTGATAATAGGTTATATTAATCAATCCATCCAGCTAGGATCCTGGGTTGATTAATATAACTTAGAGACCTTTGAGGCCATTGGTGATTACCATTATATGTATTCCCATTTTATTCTGCCAAGTTATACTAAGAACTTGTGAAAATATCTTAAAATTGTGCACATGGAGCCCTGACAGTATAGCCAAGCAATTAAATCACATTTAATGTAGTTAAAACCACCATAAAACTTTACACTACTACAATACTGTGACACTTCCACCCAGGCATCCGTCCAACCCAATAACACAGCTCATGCTGCAGTGAGAGGTCCAGTGAGGTCAGATGGCTGTGTTTTTCCTCAAAGGGAAGCCACATCTTGCCTTAAACAGACTCAGTGATTCAGAGAGTTTTCTCTTCATGGGCTATTATTTACACTTTTGTGCTTCTATACAAGCCATCGCTAATCTTCCAAGGGACAACCATTTAAAAAGACAGCATGGCTAGCAGCAACTCAGAGAGAGGAAAAAGAAAGGGCAAAAGAAAAGTGTGTGTGCATGTCTTCAATGTATTATATATGAAGATGGCTGTATAGACCAGGATGGAAAAAAGAGTGATAGAAGTCGAGGATGTCACAGAGGCTAACGGAGTAATCCTCCTCAAGATCATGTTACCCATATTTAACAGTAAAGCTGAAGACAGATCTTTCACAATATAGATACAGAAGCAACATACCTTGCCATATATTGACATTCATGCAACGCCGATAAATTCGTCTGCTAATGGTGTTCTGTGAAAAGAGGCTAAGCCATCCTTCCTATTCAAGTAGAACATGGTGGTCAGAGTGGTAAAACTAAAGCTGCTACAGGATCTACAAAGTTTCCTATCAAGGTCATTAAATTGCTCCAGAAAGGCCTTACTTTGCCACGAAGAATAACGTTAGGTGGCATGTCGTATGAACCAGACTCTGAAAATGCTTGTGCAGTTAAGATATTTATTAACAGGTGTTTCTAGGAACACGTCAAACAGACCAGCAAGGATAATCCAAAATCAAAAGTCGAGTAAACAGACAAGGGTCAGGAGATGTGCGTCAGGTATAAACAGGTTCAGGCTAAACTCAGAAACAAAAACACAAACAAGGTCAATATCCAAAAGGGGCATGCAAGTATCCAACGGCTTGGTAACAACACTGGAATTAGTCACAGGGTGTGTATACTTCGCTAAGGCCGGAAGTGCTTACTGTGAGTCTCTTTTATTTGTGTCTGTTAATTAGTGTCAGGTGTGTCAGCATTCAGGTGAACCGGAACATTGGTGTTGGGAGTTGTAGTTCTTAGTACTTCTTACAGCATGGTGACTCTGTTACCTTACACCTCCAGTCTGGGTGCGCGGAGTTAGAATGTTCTCTCAGTGCTTGATGATTCTCCCTCAGGTTTCCCTCACAGTCCAAAGGTGTGCACCTGATTTGTGTTCCCAACTTTCCCACAAGTATATGATTTGGTGAGCTTGTATGGATTTGGCTTGGCAGAGGTTGAGGTCCCCAGCAACATATATTCCAATAATTTACAGTCATAGATCATTGAAGGCAACCAATGCAACCACAGGGGGGCTCAATCCAGTGTATTCATGTGCCAATCCCAAGTCTGGATAAATGCAGAGGGTTGTGGCTGGAAGGGCATTCAACATAGAACATTTTCCAAATCAAATGAGGCGAATCATTAATAGGATTTCTGGTGCTAGTTGCAATTGGGCTACTGTTGGTCAAAGAAGGAAAGGAGGAAGGCATGTTCATAGGCAGAGAGAGAAGAGGAAAAGCAAGAGTTTAGGAATGACAGTAGGGACATTGAATGTTGAGATAAGACAGGGAAGGCAAGAGAGTTGGTTGACATGATGCAGAGAAGGAAGGTGGATATACTGTGTGTCCAGGAGACCAGGAGGAAAGGTAGCAAGGCAAGAAGCTTAGGAGCAGGGTTCAAGTGGTTTTACCATGGTGTGGATAGGAAAAGAAATTGAGTAGGAGTTATCCTGAAAGAGGAGTTTGGAATGAATGTTCTGGAGGTGAAAAGAGTATCAGATAGGTTGATGAGTCTGAAGCTGGAAATTGATGGTGCGATGTGCAATGTTGTTAGTGGTTATGCCACACAGGTAGGATGTGAGTCAGAAGAGAAGGAGAAATTCTGGAGTGAATTAGATAAAGTGATGCAGAGCATCCCCAGAGGTGAGAGAGTGGTGATTGGTGCAGATTTTAATGGACATGTTGGAGAAGGAAATGATGAGAATGTAATGGGCAGGTTTGGTCTTCAGGACAGGAACGTAGAAGGACACATGGTGGTGGACTTTGCAAAGAGCATGGAAATGGCAGAAGTGAATACTTTCTTCCAGAACAGGCGGGAACATAGGGTGACATATAAGAGCGGAGGCAGAGGTGGACTACATCTTGTGTCGACGTTGTAATCTGAAGGATATCAGTGACTGCAAAGTATTGGTAGGGGAGAGTGTAGCCAGACAGCACAGGATGGTGGTGTGTAAAATGGCCCTGGTGGTGAGGAAGGTGAAGGGGCCAAAGGCAGAGCAGGGGATAAAGTGCTGGAAGTTGAAAAGGGAAGAATGTTGTGCAGTTTTCAGGGAGGAGTTGAAACAGGCTCTGGGTTGTCAGGAGGTGCTTCCAGTTGATTGGACAACTACAGCTAAGGTGATCAGGGAGACAGGTAGGAGGGTACTTGGTACTTGGACACTGAGAGGACTGAAGAGCGTAGACAGGAGTACAGGGAGATGCAGCGTAGGGTAAAAGTAGAGGTGGCAAAAGAGCATATAAGGACTTGTGATAGGCAAGGCAAAGAGATAGCGATGGGAAATATGTGAAGGAGTACTTTGAAGAGTTGATGAATGAGGAAAATGAAAGAGAATGAAGAGTAGAAGAGGTGACTGTTGTGGAGCAGGAAGTAGCAAAAACCAGTAAGAGTAAGGTGAGGAGAGTGTTAAAGAGGATGAAGAGTGGAAAGGCAGTTGGTCCTGATGACATACCTGTGGAGATGTGGAAGTGCCTAGGAGAGGTTGCAGTAGAGTTTCTGACTAGTCTGTTTAACAAGATTTTGGAGAGTGAGAGGATCCCAGAGGAATGGAGGAGAAGTGTATTAGTGTCAATCTTTAAGAACAAGGGGTGTGTGCAGAGCTGTGACAACTACAGAAGAATACAGCTGATGAGCCATACAATGAAGCTTTGGTAAAGAGTAGTGGAAGTAGTGGAAGAAGGTTAATGGCAGAGGTGAGCAGTGATGGGAAGCAATATGATTTCATGCCTAGAAAGAGTACAGCAGATGCAGTATTTGCTTTGAGGATGCTGATGGAGAAGTACAGAGAAGGGAGAGAGAAGAGGATCCAGAGGACAGGATTAGATGGAGGCAGAAAATTCACTGTGTCAACCACTGGAAGGGAACAGCCGAAAGACAAAGAAGAAGACCATTGAACGCAACCATTGCTTTCTGGTATTGGCTTCATCACTGCACCATATGTTTTCTGAATTACTACTGGACTATTTTTATTTCTTTGCCGAGGTCGATTCCCACATGATTGGTGGATTTGCATATTCTCCCTGCACATAAAGTTTGTTGAATTGCCTATGGGTACTTCATTTTCCTTCCACGATGCAAACACATGCAGATTAAGTTAATTGGCTTTCCCAAATTCAAAGCGGAAGTATTCAGTAGCCTGCATAGAATCCTGACTTTAACCCTAATGAAAATCTTTGAAATATATTGGGATGCTCACTGCACCACAGGCCTCTTCACCCAACATATCAAATTAATATTTAGGCATTTGGGAGACGCTTTTATCCAGAGTTACTTTGTAGTGACTTTGCTTCAAAGTTCTTTCATTGGCTAGATCCTTACACTGGATTACTAGGTTACTAACTAAGTACCATTAGTCAAACACTGTTGGGAAGGGTATGTAGAGGAAGTTAATTTCACCACCTAGGTACTGTACCAGAACAGAGAACAGTCTAGATCCATGTCTTCCTCAATTGCTGAGAGATGGTGAAGCCAGCCAAGCAGTGCTGGAGGATCAAAGGGAATGTGGTGTGGTGCGAGGTGTGATGTGATACAGCTGAGAGGTAAGTAGGCAAGCAGGCAAGCATCAGAGTTTTGAATTTAATGCCAGCAGCCGCAGTAAGCCAGTGGAGAAAGCGGAGAAGGATTTGTAGTGCTCCATAGAAGTAGCAGTCTGGTTCCTCCCACAGTGTGGGAGAACTTGGAAAGGGTTAAAACGAGACATGTAGCTGCATTCTGGATTAGCTGCAGAGACTGAATAGTGGACAGAGGCAGACCTGCCAGGAGTGAGTTGCAATAGTCCAGTCTTGAAATAACAAGGGACTGAACAGGCACCTGTGTAGCCAACATCAGTGCCTGACCTCGCTAACGTTCTTGTGGGTGAATGTGCACAAATCCCCACAGTCACGCTCCAAAATCTAGTTCATTATAACATTAATCCAAATTGTGATTTAAAAAAGAGCTGATTTAGTATTAAACAGTGTTGCATTGCCACTCGGTTTGAACTCTCTTCTCCTTGCGGAGCTCATAAACAACCTACATGAATCTGCATAGTGTGCATGAATATGTAATTTACAATACATATGCACTGCAAAACTTTACAATGCTACATAGATTTTACTCATTTTTATGTAGCAAAATGTCAGGTAGAATAAATTTTTGTGGTTTCTCTAAAGACATACATCATTATTTGCAGCACTGGAAGGCATCGCAAAATTCTCTAAGGCCACAACAAATATGTCTTCCTTGTTTAACAAGGAGCAGACCAACTCTGATTACTGGACAATGTCCAAAACTTCTGCAAATCCCAAACGGAGAGATTCCACTCATCTATATCACTCCGAGGCAAAAAAAAAAAAAAAACATCTCTGGAAAAAATTTCTGAAATAATTTAGTGAGAGTGAAGCCTGAAAGCGAAAATTTTGGCCACAATGGATCAAGGCGCTTTAGGCCTAACAAACACCACAGGGAGGTCTCGTGCTGATCTTCGGAAATGGAAAGAAGCTTAGTAAGAAAAGAAACATCTGCTTTTTCTCTCTACAGATGGTTGAAAAACTGGACAAATCTTTTGACCATGTGTTCGTACCTTTCTCCTTTATCTCTAAAGTGGAAGCCACTCAACATCATACAGTAGAAACATTTTATAAACACAGTGTTTTAGAATGAAAATGCTACTGTAAACACAAAAAAAATATGGAAAGTGGTAAAAACTACATGTTCACACCTGCACAGCAGTGACTGGGGAGACAGTAGCCTTGAACAGAAAGTACTGATAAGACTGTGTTTGTTATATATAATATATTAAAACACTGTGATATTAAAAAAACACTATAATTTATGTACTTTCATCTCTTTTAATTCAGTATACTTTAGCCTGTTTATTTCCTTGTTCACTTTATATGAAACATAAAAATAGCACATGATCGCATGCGACATACTATAATGTATTATACAAGAATTATTACAATGTGTTATATATTTCATGTGAGTAAAAAGTAAAAAATGTGAAGTATCTAGAAAATGTAATTGTGCATATTCCGGATATTCCAGGGTTAATGCAGTGTATCAGTTAATGCATATCTAATGCATATTTCAGGACTGAAATATATTTGCGGGCTGGCATTACCTGCAAGCTCAAAAGTGTCTTATCTGTATCTGATATTTCTATAAATTTTACATTTCAGAGACCCAAATTATAAACCTTCTCCAACATCTACCCATATGTGAAGAGTAAGACCCAGTAAAAATAGCACTGTTTTTCAGATCACATAGCCTTTAAAACTGAGAGTATTATTTTAGACATTTTTTCCATTACTAGGAGCCGGGATTGTGCAATATATAGTGGCAATATGATCAACTGTATTTTATGCAACTATACAAACTAGGGTGCTTCCCCTCAAGAACCTTCCACCATTTAAATTTTGATGCACTTACTTTGACACACAAACCATTATGAAGACTGATGATGTGTTACGTATTCCCTCATCTCTCTGACACAGGCACTGCCATTATTGTAAGCACATATGACAAGTGCATTATTCAAGTCAAGGTACTCGAGCAGCAGAAATCAGTTGGCTTAATCACAGAAGACTGAGGCAGAGCGGGATGCTGTGTGCAAACTCCGAGCCGCTCCCACAGATCTTCTCTTGATCCATGTCTCTAAGTCATAAGTTTCTCCATGTAACTTTTTGCAATAAAAAAAAACGAATTAGACACTCAGCACATGTGGATTAGGTCTCTTCTGATAGAATAAATTGTTTATTTTAGGGAGATTCTTACTCTAGAGTATGTAGCTCATATACCAAAATATGGTCTATAATATACTTTTATAACATTAGGACACATTGAAAGTCAAGTTAAGATAAAAAAAAAAAAAAGTCTTAACTCAAAGGTGAGTCAAATAAATTTTTAAAAGTATGATGCATTTGCCAGATCTGTCTCGAGTTTCTCTTTAGAATGTGCCCTTGGCTAAAAATCCTTAGTGTGGAAAGGACTTGCGTGTGCATGAGGATGCTACTTTTTCACTTTGGAGGCGCCTCAAAAAACAGGTCAGGTTGCTGGAAGAAAACTAAAATGGCACTCAGCAGTATAAATCAACTGATGAGTCACTGAACGATCTCTGCAAAGACTTTCCTGCACTCTATAAAAGCATCTGTGCGTGCATGAAATCTTTAAGCAAGGCATCTGCTCAATCAGTCTTCAGTTTATTTATGATTTCAGGTGGCAAATGAAAAGTCATCATCTGAACAATTAAAGCAACACCTCAGGAATAAATACAAATTTTTTTTTTCTCTGAAATATATAACACAACCTATGTATAAATATGCTTATCAAGGGCATAAGGAAATAAACAATTGTATGGCTCTTTCACATTTCAATGGCCCATATCGTTATTTACTCTTCAATAAGAGTAAGTGTCTCGTGCTATTCATGACAAATCAAACTATGTAAGAACTTGGTGCTGAAGTATTTCCCATTTTATAGTTAATGTATGGTACGCGTAAAAAATGAATCCACACTCTGGCTGCAGAATAAATTTTTTATTAAATTTAATTAAACTACATTTAATTAACTACAGTATGTAAGAACTTGGTGCTAAAGTATTTGCCATTTTATAGTTAATAGAAAAGTAAAAAAAAATATATATATATATATAATTCATTTTAATTATCTTTTAGAAAAGACAAATAAATGATTTTTAAACATAATCTCCTTGCTTTTCAGTTTGTCCATCTGAAAAATATTTTAAGTTTTGCTGCGAGCCATGACTGCCTTGTTATCTTCATTACAACTGAATTATCTTTTTTTCCCCAATGTGTTTCCAGTCCAGTTTTTGACTCCAACCCTTGTAGGTTGAAACAAATTAACTCTAAGTATTCATAACAGTGAACCTCAATACACTATAATACAGTATATTAGGTTAGAAATATACTGCTTTCTTGCATATAGTAGTATTAGTTTGAACTTATATTCATATTTAACCTATAATACTGTATGTCATCAGTCAGCATAATTTTTTATATTTATAGGTGAGTGCATGTTCTAATGAGGTTGGGCTGTTAATAAATCTGGTGAATATCTGGTAAAAAAAAAAAAAAATCACATATAAAACACAAAAACAGGTCATTAAAAATCACTTGAGTGGTCCTTAAATGTGAATGAATTAGAAAAATCTTAACTACAGAAATACTCCGCAGTGCATGAACGTGTCCTTTGATCTTAAAATGCCATAAGCTGCGGTTAACAACTCAAAAGCAATTTAGTACTTATTACTTCTCAGACTCTATTCACATCACTCAACTGCTTTGCTTCGCATGGTCACTAACCTTAAACACATTCAATTTCTCTTTGTGTCTGAAAGTGGGCCAGAGGTGATCTGTATGACCTTCTCAACTTTTCATGAACCAACGTGTGGATAAAATGCTAATGGCTCCGTGCAAGTTATTTTTAATGCCCATTCGGCACGTCATGTGTGGATTACCCTTCAGTGAAAGCTGCCTATGTGGGGAAGACATCCACAATGACAAAGGACAACAGCTCCCTTGAGATGTTCTCAGAGGTGTCTGAGACGGCACATGCTGATGGGGAGGTGATGTGCTGCAGCATCAGCACAGAGAACAAGGAGCAAAAGAAAATGTTGGGGAAATAGGAGGCTTGAGAAATGTCATATTTGAAATCCTCCATAAATTCTTTTGATAGTTTGTGAGTGGTTACCATCACACATCACAGCTGATTATATACACGGTACCAGACAAAAATTTGGACACAATTTCGGATTTATTTTATTACATGCATCTAGAACAATGCAGGTTTATTCCAAAACAATGAAATAACACATATGTCACTAGGTGATTATAAGTAACAGCAAAAACAGTCGGTTGTCGGTTGTTTGTGTCTTTGTTTTAAGACACAAAAGGTCAGCTGTTCTGGAATAGTCCTTGCAAAACCCTTCAACCACCATGATGAAATTGGCTCTCATGAAGACCATCCCAGGAAAGAAAGACTAAAATGTACCTCTGCTGCAGAAGAGAAGTTCATTAAAGTTACCAGCCTCAGAAATCACCAATTAACAAACAGCACCTCAGATTAGAGCCGTTATGAAGGCTTTACGGAGAATAAGTAGCAGACGCATCTCAGCATCAACTGTTCAGAGGAGATTGTTGTATATTTTGGACGCCTTCAGCATTGCTTTACAATATAGAACAAAATGAATTTTAGAGAAGACCACGTGGTTATCAGTGTCGCCTTTGAGAGTCATGGATTGAGTCCCACTTGGGGTCTGTGTTCATGAAGTTAGCATGTTCTTTCTGTGCTTGCTAGGTTTCCTCCAGGTACTCCGGTGGCATTCCCAAAATTTCCATAGTGTGTATGTGTGATGTGCACTATATTGGCACCCTGCCAAAGTCATATAAATCACCTCTGGTCTGCTTTCACACTAAGAGAAGATAAACCTCAAGGTTAGAAGGTTAAAAATGCAAAGCAGCTAAGTGATCTAAATGAAGTGTCATAAGAAGTCATAAGTTCCAAAATGCTTTTGAGTTGTCAACTGCAGTTTATGTCAAAGGACACGTCCATGCACTAAGAAGAAATTCTGTAGTTAATTGTAAGTTCTTGAATCTTATTTTAGACCACGCAAGTGATTTTCAATGACCTGTGTTCATTTTTACCTGATATATCCTGAGTAGAGGTTTCGTGACACAGGTCTTTCAGTTTCATTAACAGCCCAACCTCAGTAAAACAAGCACTTACCTATAACTTCAAAGAAATAATTTGTAACATCACACATCACAGCTGATTATATTTATATGGCCTTTTAATAGCCTAACAGACCCTATGGTGAGAAATAGGGGTATTCGTTATCCATTTATTTCTGGCTCAGGTAGCAACACTCTTAGCACAGAGAATATCAAGATAACAGCTGACGAAGACATTATGTCCCTGTTAATACTAGCATGTAGTGTTAACCTTTTTTTCAATTTTAAAATATCGTAAATGAATTTCCTAGGCCTGTTAACGATACAAGACCAGGATGTTTGGTGAGCTGAACAACAAATTCTGAATTCCACCTCTGCTCCTATCTGGAATTCATTCAAAATGCATGAGCAGATCATATTTAGTGTACCTGTACAAATCTTTTGGTGTAAAAACACTATTTCTCACCAGTCCTGAAATGAATTCCAACTACAGTACATCACTACTAGACAAATCTTTAGCCTGACTTTTTTATATTGTTTGGTTTTCAGTAAAGCAAACAGTTTCTCCTTTAAGGTAAAAGCTAATATTACATTATACAAGGTAGGGGTCAGGGAGTGCGAAACCATACCCAGTTCCTGAGTTTAAGACATCAAAACTCATCTTTCTACCAAATAAAAACATCAGTTGTGAGGAGTGAGGAATTCCAGCATGAAAACATTACAGATCCCAGCAGATGGTGAACCTCAGGCATGAAGCCAGATTAGCAGTGCATCATGCAGGGCTCTGGGACATAAAGGAACAGCAAGAAGAACAGAAACAATCAGAGGAAAGCAAAGAACTCACCAGAGTAAGTGCAGGGTCGGGGCACTCAGGTCATAAATGGTCCGATCGGGCCAACAGAGAGCACAGCTGTGTCGGAGTGTTGATCAGCGCATCAGCCTTTAGACTTCGTTCCAGGTTGATAACCGGCCCATTCTGCGAAAGAAATCACACAAACTCACTAGCAGTGATGCATAATTGAGTCCTAGCTTTCCAGTCATGCTTGGCCACCATACAGTACTTAGCGCACAAACCATGCCAGGGCCTGGTTCCATGACCACACACGGGAACCATATGAGCACCGGATTCCTTATCATAAGCTTAGATGGCTTGCCTCATTAAGAACAGCTCCACAGATGCAGAGAAACACAGGTATTTGCACAGATTTAGGTCTCTTTTTTTAAATAAAGTGCATATAAGGATGTATGACACTCCACATCTATTCTTATATGTATCTTACGTAGTTTGTAGCTCATGAGTTCCGTACATATGCTAAAATGTACTTTGGTGTCCTGCAAGGTTTTATTTGGGCTTGCTGCTTTTTCCTCTATATCTTTCCTCTGTGTAATATCATTCATAAACATGGAACAACTACCACTGTCATGCTGATAAATGGTTGTACATGTCAGAAAAAAACAGATAAGAAACATCAGTCTAATAAAGTTAAAAAATGTGTAAAGTACTTGTGTGATACACTCTGTATGCTTTGCTTTACTTAATCCTGACATTAATTAATTAATTTATTAATTATTAACCAGCCGGGCGGCACGGTGGTGTAGTGGTTAGCACTGTCGCCTTGCACCTCCAGGGTCCGGATTCGATTCCCAGCCAGGTTCGAGTCCCGTCTCTGTGTGCATGAAGTTTGCATGTTCTCCTCGTGCTTGGTGGGTTTCCTCCGGGTACTCTGGTTTTCCTTCCACAGTCCAAAGACATGTGCGATAGGTTAATTGGCATTCCCAAATTGCCCGTAGTGTGTGTATGTGTGTGTGCCCTGCGATGGATTGGCACCCTGTCTAGGCTCTACCCCACCTTGTGCCTAAAGTCTCCTGGATAGGCTCCAGGCCCCCCTGAATACAGGATTAAGCGGTATAGATGATGAGTGAGATCAATCATAGTGCCATAACACTATAACCACTGACAGGTGCACTGACCAACACAGATCACCATCTATACACCAGCAAACTGGTGACAGGATTAACGGCACCTATACTCATGGGGAATAAGCACCAGGCCGTCTAGTCCCTTCCCAAAGGTAGGGACTGCACTACAAATCACAGGGAAAAAAAATATTTGCGGCAATAGAAAGGCATCTGAACACCCATTGCACCACAGCCCGCTTTGCATGCCCAAGGATTTAAGCCCAAGGCTCTTGACTCAG
>JAAGKR010000788.1:121565-157660 GCA_011419295.1 Clarias macrocephalus
TCACTAGCAGTGATGCATAATTGAGTCCTAGCTTTCCAGTCATGCTTGGCCACCATACAGTACTTAGCGCACAAACCATGCCAGGGCCTGGTTCCATGACCACACACGGGAACCATATGAGCACCGGATTCCTTATCATAAGCTTAGATGGCTTGCCTCATTAAGAACAGCTCCACAGATGCAGAGAAACACAGGTATTTGCACAGATTTAGGTCTCTAATTAATTAGCAAGACCATCTTTTTTAAAATAAAGTGCATATAAGGAAGTATGACACTCCACATCTATTCTTATATGTATCTTACGTAGTTTGTAGCTCATGAGTTCCGTACATATGCTAAAATGTACTTTGGTGTCCTGCAAGGTTTTATTTGGGCTTGCTGCTTTTTCCTCTATATCTTTCCTCTGTGTAATATCATTCATAAACATGGAACAACTACCACTGTCATGCTGATAAATGGTTGTACATGTCAGAAAAAAACAGATAAGAAACATCAGTCTAATAAAGTTAAAAAATGTGTAAAGTACTTGTGCGATACACTCTGTATGCTTTGCTTTACTTAATTAATTAATTAATTGGTTTTCCTTCCACAGTCCAAAGACATGTGCGATAGGTTAATTGGCATTCCCAAATTGCCCGTAGTGTGTGTATGTGTGTGTGCCCTGCGATGGATTGGCACCCTGTCTAGGCTCTACCCCACCTTGTGCCTAAAGTCTCCTGGATAGGCTCCAGGCCCCCCTGAATACAGGATTAAGCGGTATAGATGATGAGTGAGATCAATCATAGTGCCATAACACTATAACCACTGACAGGTGCACTGACCAACACAGATCACCATCTATACACCAGCAAACTGGTGACAGGATTAACGGCACCTATACTCATGGGGAATAAGCACCAGGCCGTCTAGTCCCTTCCCAAAGGTAGGGACTGCACTACAAATCACAGGGAAAAAAATATTTGCGGCAATAGAAAGGCATCTGAACACCCATTGCACCACAGCCCGCTTTGCATGCCCAAGGATTTAAGCCCAAGGCTCTTGACTCAGACACCGCAACCCACGACATCCAAAGGATCTACTGTGTCCTAGTGGCAGACACCACCACCACACACCCCCGGAGGACCTGCACAACATTTTTCTGATGTCAGTAGGTCACTGGCTGAATGCAGTTATAGCAAACCAAACACAAAAGTCACTTTTTTTTTTGCAGCTGTGACAGTGAGTGACGTCCGAGGTTGTTATACAGAGTTTAGTGCTTAATTTGGAGCTTAACTTGGGCTGATGTTGATCAGTCCACTTTACTGACACATCGATGTGCAAACAAGGTAGATTATTTATTCTTTTATATTTTTTCCACCCAAAATGCATTTGAAGACTACAAGGACTAAGCACACATCACCAACGGGCAAATGAGAGAACTGTAAGCCAGGTCTTGTGGTGTGAATGAGAATTTAGTTTGCTCCATCATTCTTATTATTAAATTCTTAAGGTACGATATCTTAGTATATTGTATAAATTCAAAAAGAGTCAAACAGATGAATAACAATCTAACCAGAAAGGGATCCAAAATGGCTCCTGGCTTTTCTCTTCCAGGTCATGTGACCAGGTGCTGTCACACTTCCAGAAGACTGAAGAGAGATCAGTCTGTTCAGTACAGTTCTACCTGTGGAGCAAAAAGGGGGAAAAAAGTTAATTACAAGCCAAAATCAGTTTACAGTATTCACAATTGGTAGAATTTACATATTACCTAAACCTTCCTTTAAAGGGATTTGTATATATAAACAATGGTTTCCTTCTTTTTTGTCTTCGCAAAAGGCAGTTCTGTTAAAAGAAAAAGTAATAAAAAAGTCAAACAGTAAATTTCTTCATTTGTAAATATAAAACTCATCGGCATTTTAAATAAATGATAATAAATAAGAAAGTGTAGAATAAAAAGCAAAGATTTTTCTTTAAAGTAAAAAAATATATATATTTACATGCTACAAAGATTAATCTGTTGTTATACTACATTTGTATTTCGATGGTAATGTGAACTGTTATTCTGACTATTTTTTCCCCTTCCAGCATGGAAGCATCTCTGCATTGCACAGACCATAATTCTGACACACTTCCCTTGAGCAAAATCATTGGAAACAACTGTTTATTCAAAATTCCTTTTTAATAGATGCTTTAATGCAGTTATTGGATTTTGTCAATAAACTTTTTTGCCCTTTTAGTAAAGATATTCAGCAGTTTTATCCAATTTTTCAGTAGATAGATAGATAGCTAGATAGACGGATACTTTATTGATGCTGAAGGAAATTCCAGAATATTACACAATATTACAGCAATATAGAGGTAGAATATAAATTTTCCACAAAGATTCTGCAGATTTTATGTAGAATATACACAGATCAGCCACAAAATTATGACCACTGACAGGTGAAGTGAACATTGGTCATCTCGTTACAGCGGCACATGGAAAGGTGTGGGATATATCAGGCAAGCAACCCACAGCACCCAAAGGATCCATCACTAACGCTCCCTCCAAAGGTCCTGTGGAGTCTTATTTATTTATTCATTAATACATACATACGGCCAATTAGACATAACAATGGCACCTGATGTGTGTGGGCAGTCGATCTGTTGGAAGCAGAAAAAAAAAGTGTAAGGAATTGAGCGACTTCGACAGGAGCCAAATTGTGATGGCTGGAGAACTAGGTCAGAGCAACTTCAAAACATTAGCTCTTGTGGGATGTTCCAGGCGAAAGGGTCATTGATGGCCAAGGCTCCAATCAAAGCCCAATTTAATCAAAGTGATACTGTAGCTTAAATTGCTGACGAAGTTAATTCTGGTTCTGATAGAAGGGTCTCAGAATCCACAATGGATCACAGTTTGCTGCGTATGGGGCTGTATAGCCGCTGACTGATCAGAGTGTGTCTACCGCTGATGTGAGCATCAGAACTGGACAACAAAGCAAAAGATGAAGGGGGCTTTGTTTGATAAATTATATTTACATCATGTGCATCACTTACCTGGGGAGGAGATGGCACTAGGATGAACAAGGGAATAATTCAAGCTGACAAAGACAATGTAATGCTTTGGGCAATGTTCTGCTATGAAACATTATGTCCTGCCGTTTATGTCCTGAGATGAAAGTACTACCTACCTAAATATTATCGCTGACCAAGTACACACCTTCATGGAAATGGTATTCCCTGATGTCAGTGGCCTCTTTCAGCAGGATAATGTGCCCCGACACACTGTAAAATCTGTTACATAGCAGCAAGTTTGAAGTGTTGCCTTGGCCTCCAAACTTTCCAAATTTCAAGAAAAATAAGATCCATGGCTCCATTTCTCAACTTTCAGGACTTAAAGGATTGGCTACTCCCAACTTGGTGCCAGATACCACAGCACATCATCACAGGTCTAGTGGATTCTATTTCTCAACAGGTCAGGGCTGTTTTAATGACAAAATCCTTAGTATAGGTGGGTGGCCATAATATTATAGCTAATCAGTCTATGCTGGTAATACACAAGTTAATCATAAACTGAAATGATACATTGAACTCATGTTTAATGATACAATGATACAGTGCCTTTGGATTTGTTATAAATGCTAAAACCATTCATGATTTAAGTGATTTAAATTTGGCATTCATTCCAAATAGGACTAATGATCTTGCACATTCAATTACATGTAATAGTCTGCAGGAGGTGATATTGCCACATCCAAAAGAAAAATTACTTGCCAAATTTAAGATGGTCACATTTTTTTCATTTTTTTTTTAAGTACAAGTACAGAATTTCTTCACAAGCATAGTTGAGTAGAATATTTTTAATCCTCAGTTGAAAACATCATCAAAATGATACTTAAGTACAGTAATGAGGCACAAATACTAAAGTACTGTACACCACTGCTTAAAATATATTCAGATGCAACCAAATATCCGACATTTGACCTTGCTGTGACCCTGATCAATTTTAAAATCTATTTATATGATATTTTGACTAAACTATTGTTCACTCCCCTGGGGGGGGGGGGTCATTTTTGAGGACTCTAATACCTTGTAACCTACAGATACACACACTTATGCAGTACAAGTAACTTGGAACCACCAATCAACCTAAAATGAATGTCTTTTAACAGTGGGACTAAACAGCTGTGCGGCCATAAAAAGCCACTTATGAGTGAGACTAATCAGAAAAAAGGCTTCAGTTTGCTGGGACGCATAATGATCTGACTTTGAAGCAATGGAAAAAAGTATATGTGGTCTACTGAGTGCAGACTGATCCTATTTCAGAGCAATGGGCGTGCCAGGGTAAGCAAAGGGAGTGTATGATGCAAGGCACCCATCATGCATAGTGGCCACTGTACAAGCCTCTGGAGGCAGTGTTATGATCTGGGGTTGCTTCATTTGATCAGGTCTAGGCTTAGCAACGTTACGTGGCAATAAAATGAATTCAACTGACTACGTGAATATACTGAATGAGTTTACAGTATGTGAATGACACAGCTGTGCTCTCTGTCTCTGTTATCCCATCCATGGATGTTCTTTTTTATTTCATGATGGCACAGGCATATTCCATGACTCAGATTGAAAGAGTGGTTCTGGGAGCATGAGGAATCATTTTCACCCATGAATTTGCCACCACATTGCGCACCATATTCAAAGCTAAAGGTGGTCAAACAAAATATCAGTGTGCTATTTATTTATTTATTTATTTAGCTAGGAAGTGTATTTAATTGACTCCACACTGCAGTGTTAATTACAGGTACTGTATATAATACAATAACACAGTAGCTGCCCAATTTACTTATTCCATTTCTTTCTTTGATAAGGAGCTGAAGTCAGGTGCAGTTTTTTAAGTTAAGCCTTTATTTGTCACACATATACTGTACATACATACGTTACTGAACAATTAAATTCTTTCTTCATATATCCCTGCGTAACTAGGGTCAGAGCGCTGGGTCATTCATGATACAGCGCCGCTGGAGCAGATAGAGCGAAGGCCCAACAATGGCAACCTGGTGGAGCTGGGGCTTGAAGCGCCAACCTTGCAAACAGTAATTCAGTGCCTTAGCCCTCTGAACTACGTACCACTGCTCCTGTGCTGAAAACCTGCTCTGCTAACCAAACGGATGGTTACATAAAATATTGAAAAGGGTTTCAGGCAGAGAGCAATAATGAGTGAACACTATCAGCTGGATGAGTGTGAGAAATGACACATCAGTCCTGCCTCTGATAGCACACTGCCATCTAACGCTGCTATTTTTATATAGTGAATTTCAACTGTTAAGCTAAAATTAGGTATCTTCCAGCTCTAGTTAATTTTAGGCACGATTCTGGTTCTTGGCTGTTTGTGAAGTAATCGTGCAATTACAGTGCGATGAAAAAGTATTTGCCCCCTTCCTGATGTTTTATGTTTTGCATATTTGTATCACTTAATGAATAAAATCAACATGATGACTCGAATCATTTAAGAAAAAAAAAAAAGCCTCAAACCTACCTGGCCCAGTGTGAAAAAGTCATTGCCCCATGCTAAATTACAAACAACAGTAATTTTTGGAAAGCTGTGTTAGATTTCACTTGCCACACCCAGGCCTGATTACTGCCAGATTTTATGAATTAAGACATCACCTAAATAAAAAACTTGTCTGACAAAGTGAAGTATTCTAAAAGATCTAAAAAAATAAATAAATAAAAAAGCAACATGATCTAAAGAAATTCAAGAACAGATGTGAAACAAAGTAACAGACATGTATCTGTCTGAAAAGAGGTAACCAAGCTATTTCTAAGGCTTTGGGACAACAGTGAGAGCCAGAAATACACCAATGGAGAATCCCTGGAACAGTGGTGAAACTTCCCAGTAGTGGCGGTCTACCCGAATTACTCCAAGAACATGACAACTCATTCAGGAGCTCATAAAAGAACCCAGAACAACACATAAAGAAGGGAGAAATCATTATTTACATATATGTAATATTACAATTTATTTAATGATCTTAATCATTTAAGTGCAACAAATATGCAAAAAAAGGGGGGGGGGGCAAATGCTTTTTCACAGCACTGTACATGTATATTTTTTATGTCAACATTGTGGATGCAATACATTTTTGAGTAAGATTTTCTGAAGACACATCAAACACTGCTTAATCAATTCCTTTATATTTTTGTTCAATCCCAAAATTGAACTTCTGCACTTTGTTCCTGGTCAGTCTTTCCCTGTTCACCATCGGACCCCTGGAACCGATTCAAACTGCAGCTAAACCATTTGTGTTCCATCTATGCAAGTGCTTATTACATAGTTCAGTGCACTGGCATCTTTCAGGTGCCTGTATCAGATTTAAAATACTGATGCTTGCCTACAAAAACAACCCAGCCCATACCAACCTGGCGCATTTATCACACCCTGCTCTATATCACTTTTACTTCTAACACAGTTCTGCTTGACTCACCATCCATCAAGATACAAGAGAGACGTGCACCATGACTCTTCTGTGTATGTGCACGCAGGAAGGAGATTCAACCTGTGAAGAGCTGAGTCACTGGCTGTATTCAAAAAAGACTGAACAGTGTTTTAGATCTATGGTGTTTGTTTAACTCCGCCCTACTGTTACTAGTGTGAGGATAAGGGTTCCTGTTAGATTCTGTATATATCAAGCAGGGATTGTGCTTATTTGGACACTTCTTCTTCATACAACTTTCTATAAGAGGATAAACTATATGAATCCAAATGTATATGAATATGAACTATACAGTATGTACCCAATTGATTTGTATAGACTATGCGAATCCAATCCGGATGTACATTTAACTCCCTAATAAGAGAACCATGAGGAACCAGTCTTAATATGGAGTCCATCATCTTTTAGATTCACATTAAGTAGTATGATCATAAATCAGTACAGTATACATTGTGAGGACAAACATTATTAAGTGTGTTAAGAGGACGGTATTAGTGTTATGTGAAGAGCAGGCCTGAGATATGCACAAGTATGTATTGAATTTGGAAAGCTGCACCAGAATGCTTAAAATGGGGATAGACTGCCCTCTATTGGCCAAAATTAAAGAGTAAACCATTTATATAGAATCCTGAGATGGGGACCAACTGTCCTACATAAGCGCTGTATTATCACGCTTTTGAACATGAGTTTACGACATGTATAAAGTGAATGTATTTGGTTGCAAGTGCATGAGGAGCTAAGTTAACTCTAACTTAGGTGACTTAGACTCTAACAGATGACATTATGTGGTCATTTATTTTTCTTGTTAATATGCTAAAACACCTACTTCAGTTCATCAGCCCCTTCCATCCATCTATCTAGGAACCTCTGTAGTCCAACAAGGGCCAATGGAGGCAAATGGTGACCATTTATCCAAAGAATATACTCATTTATTATCTATACCGCATATCCTGTACAGAGTCATAGGAGACCTGGAGACTATCCAAGGGGACTCAAGGCTACAAGCCGGGCTAAACCCTGGATGAGGTGCAAATCCATTGCATGGCATAAGCAAACACACAACGGACATTACAGGCGATTTGGAAATTCCACTGAGCCTAATCTGCATGTCTTTGGACTGTTGGAGGAAACCAGAGTACCAAGAGGAAACCCACCATGCAAACTCCACACACACAGAACAGACCCAAAAGTGGGACTCAATCCCTTGACCCTGGAGGTGCAAGGCGTTGAACTCAAGACATGCATACTAATGTCAGGCCAAAGTTATTTTAGTTTCCAATGTAACTTAAATCTATATAAAGTGGTTTGGCAATACTGGACCTTTCTGATACATAAAAAATCAGGGGCAGGACCATATGGGAAGTACTTGACATAGGATTTGCCATTTCATCTGCACCCCAAGTGCGAATCATATGCCTGAGAGGTATTTTATTGTATAATCCATGCAGAGCTAATAAATCATATGTAGCTCATCTTCAGTAAGAGTGTTATGCGGGCTAGGGTTGTAATAGATCTAGAGCCTACCTCAGGGAGAAATCTGTAGATACACCCTCGATGGGATACAAAACCATGCACACACATTTGCACACTCATTCACAGCCATTACTAGCCGATTCATCTAACAGGTTTAAATAACATGCTTTATGGGAGATGAGAGAAAAAAAACACAAGTAAACACAAAATTCAGACAATAACCAGAGATCATCATCAACCGTTGACTGGTGCAGGAACACCAATTCTAGCATCCTTTGATAAATAATCATCAAAGCATTTAAGCTTTTTTGAACCAGTTCACTGATTAAAATGTACAAGTGGAGTTCAAATCAAACTGGGACTTTTGACTGTGCAGAATAACAAAATGGTTATAGGAGTAAAAACCTACCTTTAATTGTTTATATAATCCTCTGCTACACTAATGCACTTATCCCAGCGTTTCACTAGTGCTTGAATACCATAAAGGTAGAAAGTTTTCTCAGAACGCCAGGGCCATTGATCGGACCACCTGCTTCATGTCTAAAACTCTGGCCTTCCAGGAATTCCTTCAATTGCCCAAACATGTGTAAATGGCTTGGAATGAGGTTCAGGACTATACATTAGATGTGTCATAAATCCAAATCCAAAAAGTTATCCATTGATCCACTTATTCAGTGTTCATGGGAATGACTGCAGTAGGTTCTGAACCACCTCAGGGGGATCAGCCTTCGTTCACAAGAAATTTCATCACTAGTCCCAGGTTGGCTTGAACAGCCCTCGTAGAATAAAGTCACTTAAGTGCAGGACAATCCGGTCTTATACATACTGTAGTGCCACTCCTAAGGCTGGCTTCAAATAAAAAGGAAAAAAACAAAAGCTTCTTTCAGAAAACATCTTTTGAGAATTGGAGTTCATACACAAACAACAAAGCTCCTGTTCTGAAACCCTCCTCTGCCTGTAAATAGAGCAAATATCACAGAGTTGCCTGCATCAGAGAACCGGGGTCAGCTGTTTGATTTCAAGTTCCTTTGTTTGCTTGATGTATGTGGCTGTAAAAGCAGTAGCATGAACATATCTGAAGGAGGTGAACATGCTAATCCTGTACTCATACTCAGAGTCTCTTTAAAAACCACTCCATGCCTCTAGGGTACTAGGAAGTCTATTGGGTATTTATTAATTATATTTATGAACTTCGTGATCGTTTTCTTCTAGTTACGTCTCTTTTTTCACTTGAAATATAAAGCCCACATGTAATGTGTTCTGACCTTGTTTGCACTCCTTTTCTAAAACCCTCAGTGTCTGTGTTCTAGCCGGAGAACCACAAATCCGTCCAGAGCACGCCGTCATCATAATCAGAACCAGAATCTAGTAAGTGCTTAAAAATCTGCATGAGACATTTGATGTTTGTCATCAGTGATATGCAAAACAACACGACACATGCCACGAGACAAGTGTAGTCATTAAGGAATCTGAGAGACAGTCACAGCACACATCCATCATGCCTTTTGCTCCTTTGAGAACATGCTCATTACAAACAGTAAAATTCCACTCAAAATTGAGTACCGCATTCCGTCTATTTCATAATCTACAGACGAAATGTGTGATCAAACACTTGGTGTGTGTTCCTCAGTGCTCGAATTGTCAGACAGAGTGTACAGAGAGCAGCAGAACGAATTGTTTCCTCCAAGACAGCCACAGATTTGAGATCTTATTTTACACGAGGCTACATCGGAGATGAAGATCTGTTAGGACACAGTGTGAAGTTCAGCAAAAGGAGACTCAGCACATATATCTTGCCTCATAAATGTTTAATGGTGTCTAAAAGCTAATACTTCTTGCACGGATTTCTGGGGCTGTAAGAATCTAACCTCTATACACTGTGGCCTGAGCTCTGTTCACATAGCCAGGTCATGAAGACGCACTGAAGAGACGGAGGTGTGTGAAGGTGGATCTGTAAATCACTTACCATAAAACAATTTGTTTAAGAGAGGGGGAGAAGAAAGTGCTTTTATTTATGGGCAAATGGAGTACGGAGGTAATATTCCTACGTGAATCAATAGGTAATAGAGAGAGAGAGAGAGAGAGAGAGAGAGAGAGAGAGAGAGAGAGAGAGAATGTAAGGGTAAGTGAAAAGTTCTTCATTAGATTATATGCTTTAAAAAACACTTTGTGATAGATATTTTCATTATACAATACATTAAAAAAAATCTGACTGCCTATTTCATGTCTGAAACGCTGGCCTCCCAGGATCTCCTTTAATAGTCCAAACATGTGGGAATGTGAAAAATGGATGCATCTCTTCCTTAAGTTGGCAACAAATTATCTATCTATTTTCAAGGATAAGACGTTTCACTCACTGAATTGGAAAATTCCCATCACAAGTCCCAGTTTGACCTGAACGCTCCATTAATAAATGTGACATATACACAATATACATATCAAGTTACAAAGCTAACACAATGAGACGTTTTTAAAATCTTCCCCCCAGGGTAGTGTAACACACTCAGGCCAGAATGTTATAGAGGTAACACACACATGAAAGTAGTAGTGTAACACACAGATGAAAATCCGCCCTGTTATGCATACAGTATGTGAGTGTACAGACATCCATGATTGGCTTGTGCCACTGTGATTGAGAGAGGAACATGCATGAAATCCTGCCCACCCATAGAACATGGTCAGTTTTGCTGCCTTTTGATTTGGCCCATGAATAGTTGTGCATCAGGAGGACTTGCGATCTCCCGTTGCTAGACGACTATTTTTTTTCTTGCATCGCTGGGGAGTCTGACATTTATAAAAATAATTTGAGAAGGAAAATTAACACATTCACTACCTAGTGAGATGGTGACAATGTCTAACTATAAATAACATTAATCTTTGTGTTATAAAAGTATTTCAGATGCACCATAAAAATACAGTGACTCTCACTCACTCATTCTCTATATCACTCATCCTGTACAGGGTCGTGCCGGGCACACAAGCACACACACACACTTACACACAATGGGCAGTTATAAATTTGCATGCTTGGATTGTTGAAGAAACCAGAGTACCCAGTGAAAACCCATCAAGCAAGACCATGCAAACTCTATGCACACAGAACTTAGGCAAGACTCGAATCCTCAAGCCTGGAGGTGTGAGGCCATTTTGCTAACCTACAGTATAGTGACTTCATCAAAATATTATATATTATACAGCTAATTTAATCCCAGTTCAGATAATACAAGACAAGTAATCTTGTTCTGTCCTTAATTTTATGGAATCTTAGAACAATATTAGGAAAACAGCTGAACAAACCGAGCTGTAGACAAAACTTTATTGTTATCATATTATCAACAATGCTCAACAAAGAAACTTATTCAACACAGTGCAAGTAACTCTAACTTGACCAGACTGGCCGTTACGGGAACACTCTGGCATTTTCTCCACCCTCACCATCCATACCATGATTACTTTGTGGTTAATACAAATATAATACATATAAATTATTATTTATTATAAAGTATATATTAAATATTATATATTACATGAAATTAATTTAAAAACAAATTTTAAATAAGTGTGCTTTAGAAATTAGACCGACCTTTCACTTAAAATATATTTTCCTATAATATATTCTTGTAAACTGTACTATAATACAATTATTTTGAAGTTTAATTTCAAATTTGGTAAAAGCATGATAATAGTATACTTTTTATATATGAACTCATGGTACAACTTTTTGTTAGTATATTTGCAATCAATGTAATCGATGCAATTCAATATATTTGTAATACACTAAAGTGTATTTTCTTTTCACTGGGGTATGGTTTTATCTACAGTACTAAATTGCTTGCTAATTTACAGATAATTTTATTTATTATCACTTTCCTTAAGGGAGTCATAAACAATACAGACTACATTTCAAATATCTTTGGCATAACCTATTGAGACCTGAATGTTCCCAATAGAGGACATAACCTTTTCTCCTGACCACATTGTCTATATATCCTTTTATGATCCTCATATGAGAACTGATACACAACACTATGCTTTGGATTTCAGTATGGTCTGAATTTTTCCTTGTGGAAAAGGAAACACGTCGGAATATGCATTACTTTTTTTTTCTTTTTTTTTACTTTTTTACTTTTAGCTGCAAAACACTTGCCTATAAATTATGCAAAAATTAAATGCTTACTTAATACAGATTCTTTATGCAAGAAACAAAACTATCGCATTTACTGCGTGTTTTGAGTTTTGTTAGGAATTTATAGTTCTGTTTAATGTCGTGGAACATCTCCTGTTATGACTCATTATAAAGCAGCTATTATAATCAGTGATTCGGTGATTTTTTTCCCCCCTCTATTGAAATAAGCCAAAAAAGAAAAATAAATGGATAACTTGCCCTTTTTCATGTTACAGAAACCTGTATGTATGCTTTCTCAATGAGAGAAACCTAAAGGAACAAGTTTACCTTTACCTCAGACTGTTAAAGACATTATAAATATGTTAAACATTATAAATAAATGTATAAATCAATGTCTCCTCACTGACAATTTCATCTGTATGTACAGTGTCCTTCATACACCTCCTTGTGTAAGCTGTTACTAGAGAAATCATAACATATTACAGTAAGCGTATTAATATACACCTGTGATTTACTTACTGCGCTACTGTCAGAGCTGCTATTATAGAAAATTAATCAACACTAAGCAGATTCGAGAATTCAACAGCACTGCGCTATAAACAATCATAGCGGTGCTCAGTACACAAATTGCAGTACATAATCTCAGTAATTTCAATATCGTGAGTATAATTTCTGTAAACATTAACACATAAATGCATTCCAAAATTCTGATACACTGTATATACTGTACATACTGCATTGTTGGCAAACACAACAAATACATAACATTCTCATATTTACAGTATTTATAAATATTACAAGCAGTGTGTTACCCTCAAGAAACTGTCATCAAGTTTACCAGCAATCACTCAAATGCTTTGCCTTGCAGTCATAAAATATTAATAATGCCTAAACTATTTATATTGTGAGTATTAATAATAAACAGTAAGGTTTTAAAATGTGTGCTTTAAATCAAAAGACAGTTACTGTATTCATATCTGTTGCGTCATGGATACTACAAAGCTGTTATTTTATATATATAACGTATAACTTGTTTATCGTGAAAAGGTCTTGAGCCACTCCTTATTTCTCCACATGTAGTTTAAATGAAAGAAACTGGAACAAATGTTTCACTATGAGAGGCGGCAAAGTGCCTAAAGATACAGTACAGTTGAAAAATTGGTTGTTTATGTAACAACCTCAGCAGCGACCTCATTTCCCCGCTCATCTGTTCCAACCACTTAGCATTGATGACTCAGCATTTAGCCTGTCATCATCTGCACCTGTTTCTCACTGGTCCATGTGTTAAGTTTGATGACTTTTTTATTCTATAATGATTGATAGGTAGGTCACTGTGTGGCTTAACAAACAAAAAACATTTCTCTGAAACTGGTCAGGTACAGGAATGGAAAATGAAAGACAAAAAAACCTTCAGCCTGTAGAAACATTCCTCAAGACTACATTAAAAGCATTACAAGAATGAATTATGAATTATAAAGAAAAGGGGTGGGGTGGGGGGGGGGGGCTCCAACCTCTTGTACAATACGAGATAAAGTTAAAGATGTATCTCTAGATATAAAATAATAGAATTTTAAAGGATGATTTTCATGTAAACCTTTCTTTATCATTCATAATTCATTCTTGTAATGCTTTTAATGTAGTAAGGTTAAATACTGTGTGTGATTACCAACATGATAATAAATAACATGATAAAACACATGATAAAAAAAAATAATCAGGGGTCTGTCAAAACTGGACAATTCAAATGTTTACCAGTACTGACATTAAATTCTATTGTTAAAATTGGCTGTTTAAAAAGAACTGCTTGCTGGAGAAAAAATACATATAGTATCTCTTCCTGTCCAGTTCTTCCATAAGAGAACAACAAACAGTGTTTATGCATCATAATGATGAAAATGCTACAGGCAGGGCTTATCACATGTTTACATAAACAAGGTGAAAATGCCACGGGCAAACTAACGCTAATAGTTTTTTTTTTTGCAGCCTTATAAACTGTATACTTTAGAAGACCTAAAGCAATAAATAACTGAATTAAAATCGGCTATTTATGCAATTTTTCCCCCAATTCTCTGAAACATTAACAAAAAAGCTTGGAGGGAAAAACGCCCTCTAGGTAAGTACAAATCATGCATTATTGTTTTACAAATGGAAACATTAGCAGTAGGCGGGTGAAGAAGTGTGTAGCATTGGCACCTGACAGCTCCAGGGTCTCCTGTTTGATCGTGAGCTCAAGTTACTATCTTTGTGGAGTTTTGCACGCTGCTTCATCCCTCCCAGACATATGCATGTAGGTGGATCAAACATGCTAGATTGGCCCTAGGTGTGAAGCTGTGTGTACGGTGCTCTTTAACGGATGTGTTTTCCATTCAGAGTGTAAGAATTTAAGCCAGAAATGAGTTTTTACAGAGATCCTGCACATGACATCACAGCTCCAGAATGCACTGCGGTTTTCTGTTTGGGTCGCTATCTTGGCGGGCAAGCTTTTACAGTTGCTGATAAAGGACATCAATAATTGATTCACAATGGCTTTTTCCTGTTTGGAGGTTGGATGTTATTGTAGAGCGCAAGCGAATGTACTATAGGCTTATGCTTATCAAAAAAAAAAAGGGTTAGAGAAAAATCGAGAGCATATTGATTGCATTGAAGTTCTGTGTATTACTTTTATTTTTATATGATAATAAAATAAGTAACATGATTACATTTATTACACTTAACAGCCAAGGTTATGATAATTGCCATAGATTATACTAGTCACTGAATAGCTTTAATAGTGTTGTAGATAGAGGCGAGAGGTGAGTGGAAAGAATATAAACCTGTGCGGAATTTGTTTAATGAGTATTCTGTTTTTCAGTAAGCAGCGAAAAGGATAAATATGGGTGACTGTGAGAGCTGAGAGAGAGAGAGAGAGAGAGAGAGAGAGATGAGCAACACAAAGCTGAGAAAATGTGTGTGTTTGTAGATGTGCAAAGTCAAATAAAATTGCTGGCTCCCCAGTCTCCACATCTCCGGACCAATTTGTAGAAATGTCACAGTATTAAAATACACTCTGTTCTATTTAATCAATAATCCCACCTCATATAGCGGAACAGCGGTGTGAGCAAACTGACATTTTCTGTCTCTATTTTATATAGAGATGTCAGATCACATCAGCGTTATGTCCAGGTATGTAGTTCTTCTTAATCTTGCAGCGATTACTCACAGACCCAGATACAGTACCTTCCATTTGTACGCCTCTAAAATCTTACATGCAGGCAATTTTTCCAGTAAAAAAAAAAAAACTGATGGACAGTTGATCAGTTAGCTATAAATGTCTGGGTATTGCTTGTCTGTGACATTTTCTACTGTATGTAATAAACGTGGCACAGGTGGAAAATCGTACAGGTCTGATATGCCAAGAGAAAATCATTTAAACACAGCTAATAACTTAAGGTTTAATGTTCACGGATTAATGTTGCATTAATGCTCAGGGAAGCCATTTTGACTCTTGATGCCAAAGTTAACCTTGAACACCAATATAGCATTTGCTTACAATCTGGATCAGTGTAGGTCATGTGACTGCAGGATCTCTGTTTTGATTTTAAAAGCCAAAGAAACACACACAATATAGCATAGTGTCTACGCAGCAAAGCCTATATTAACAGTGCGTACATTACTAAATGCTGAGAATGCTCCATTAACATAGGGAAGGAAAAAAAAAACACTTTTTGTGCAAACTGCAGTTATAAAGCTGTCAACAGCAAAGCTGAATGCTGAAATCATCACTGGTGATCGTCAATGAATCTCAGCAGTGCAGGTCCTAATCAATTAAACATTATCCTGCATTCTGTTCAGTTTGATTAACATGGAGAAAAAAATATTAAGTGCCCGATGAGCATGTTCATGGAACAAAATGAGCTGCGGTATTTTGCTGATTCGAACTGATCCACAAAAAGGAAACGAGTGAGGCTGTCACTGATGCTGAAATGACAAAATATTAACGCAAAGAAATAATCCCTGAAATATTACTGCTAACACTGTGCAACCTAGACAGAGAAACCAGGGATGAAAGCAAAATTTCTAAGCAGCAGTTGCTACAATCAGGGTGAGGCAGGTGTGCGTGTGGGTGTGTGTGTGTGTGTGTGTGTGTGTGTGTGTGTGTGCATGTTTTGGGTGCTCGTGACTAAAACCTTTGAAAATCCCTTTTAAGACGTTGGAAGCATTCAGCAGTGGAACTGAGCTTTCAGCAGGCCAGAACGCAAACACAAGGAGCGGCGGGATCACAATCACACACACACAAAACAACTCAGAAAAAGTAAGCAGAACGTCAGCAAAGTGCTTATGTGCAGAAACAGCAAGCAGGACACCAGGGGTCTATCTCTGCACACAAACATACAGAAACCCCTTAGAGCTTAGAAATACTTTATTTGAAACTTTTAGGAAGAAAAAGAAAACTAGGCTACATGCTGCATCGGGACAATAATCAAGGGCAGGGTGGTGTAATTCAGCCCAAAGTGAAGCTTTAGTTACCAACCTAAATGTGCTAAATGATTACATTGTTTAGTTACAATAATTACATTAATAATTCTGATCCTTTTATACAAAACTAGGAAAGTTCTTATAAATTAAGGCGTTAAACTGATTTACATTTGCAGAAAACTTCAAGCACAGTACTGTGATAAGACTTTTAGCTGCAGTAAAACATTTGATTGAATGGTGCAAACATTTTAAAGAAGGCCGTATGTCCGTAAATGATGATCCAGGCCGTGGTGGCTTAGTGGCAGTGTTGTGCAGTCATGAACATTCTCATGAACATTCAGCTAGTTGGACACCTGAATCCTTAAAAATCAACGGGCAAACTGTTGCCAACTTGCGGAAGAGACGCATCTGTCTGTGGGAACTGCACATACAATAACTCACGCACACCAGTTGCACATTTCAGGAACTCAGCAGGGAGTTATTTCCCCATCCACCCCATTTTCAAATGTTGACACCATTAAAGGGGTTCCTGGAAGGCCAGCATTTCAGACATGAAGCAGGCAGTCCAATCATGTCACGGGCATACTGAGAAAACTTTCTACCTCTATTGTGTCCACGCACTAGTGAAACACTGGCATAAGTGCTTTAGTGTAGTAGGGATTATATAGAGAAATAAAGAGTGTTCTTAACCCTCATAGCTGTGTTCATTTATTCTGCACAATCAAAAGTCCTGGTTTGACTTGAACACCCCTCGTAGGTACAGTATGTTTATGTTGTGGAAAGGTAATAAAGCAAGTTCACTTGTGTTATCAATTACATTATAGCAGCTTTAAACAATCATTCCTTCACCATCAACTATGTTTTATGCCTTGAAGTAAAGACAAAAGTTGCAGCTGGGCATATGATAGAGAAAATGCAAAGCCTTCGTTCCTAAAAATAACGCTGTGTCTGAAAACGTCCTGCCCATTATAAAATGCTGACCCTAACTTCCGTAAGTTCTAAATGTTTCCTTATAAGGTTTCACTTCATCAAATACACCACATTTTTAAATACAGTTATTTTTAGCCTTAGATTATATTGAGTGTCCGCTGTACAAAGCTTGTGAAGTCGCTAGTATAACAGTATAACTTAACGACGAACGCATTAATATAAACCTGTGATCTGCACTACTGTTATTTTTGATTGATTTTTTAAATTGAACTAAGGACTAGGTGTACATTTGGATAAATGTTGGTAGGTACTTTTTGCCTGAACAATCTCCTCATTGAACAGGCCACGCTTTTATCACTTTAATTAGGCACCCTACTTATTTATGTTTTGTTACTAGCATTTCGAAGGAGTCTTTTATCCATATGTTTAATGGTTCTTACCCTTTTGCTTTTAAGTGTCCTGCCTTTAATACAGTGCCTATTTAGACTCACAATAATATATAAGAGCAGAAAAAAAGTCTCACAAAGATTTCCTTTTCTAGCTGATAATCTGCGACATTTTGTTTGCTCTGTGGCAATAATAGTACTAGTACTTAAATGGCATAAATTCTTTAAAAAAAAACTTTGGCTACAAGTCCATTATGAATAACACTAAACATATTCAATACCTAGATGTAGATGCACACTGACAATTCATCAGTACCTGGGGTAATACTTGCCTGAAATTCCCTACTTGCTTTGTGTCTCAATGTTGGCCTCAGAGAAAAAAAAAAGGCAGCATTGTATTTATTTTTTTAGGCTTTTGCCCATGGCACAGAAGTCTGTCAACAACGCAAGATCATTTAACGCAAATACCTTTGCAGCTTTCCAGCTCACTTACCGCTTTCTGTTTTGTTTTATTTTTTATTTTTTGCCCATGGCTACATATGTAGACGCAACACTTTTTACTGAAAAAAATTGTGCACATTATTTTATGGGGATAGATTTTTTTGAAGAGCAGATTTGAAACTGTACAGTAGGATCTGTTCAACCCTGGTTAATCCAGAAATGGAAAACGAGGTGAAACAAACAGAGCCTGGTATGCTTACTTAGCTCATTTACCACAAGCTAGCTAGCTTAGCTTGAGCTTAGCTATAAAGCTAAGGTAGGTCGCTAATATTAAATTATATGCTCATTCATTGATCTCTGTAACCCATACTCCTACATGTCGCCCATGTCAACTCCTACATATCTTGTGGTAAGTTAAACTCCAATGTTCTAAATATAAAGTTCACTGGGTCGAGTTAGCCAGTTAGCTAAAGTGATGCATAGCAGACTGTATTGCTACTTGCACAATGTATGGGTCACTCAAATTGACCACGCCCCTAATGATGCATCATTTTTTGACTTTATGTCATTTTAACTGGTGAGTTACATGAAAATACATTTTTGTGTCAGGCTGTAAAGTTGGACATTTTAACATGGAAGTCTATGGGGACTGGCTCATTTTTGGAGCTTAGTGGTCATTCAAGGAACTGCAGACTTTGGCATTTCTGACATTTGTACTCTTTTTTTTTTTTTTAGAACCAGAGGTGGTCCCTTGACTTTTGCCACCCTGTCAGTTTTGTGCCATGCTAAGCCATGCCCCTGCCTCCTACACTCATGTGTTTCCATCCAATCTTTACAAATACAGTGGAAACTCGGATTGCTAGTAACATGGTTTACGAGTGTTCCGCAAACCAAGCAAAGATTTTTTATAAATTTTTAATTGGAAACCAAGCAAGTATTAGTTTATGAGCGCGAGTATCATGTATCACGCATGTCACTCTTATTTTGACACCGAGCGTCACTCTTGCGCTGAGGAATTCTTTCAGCGTCTCTTGTGTGTGTGCGTGCGCGTAATTTTTTAGAATTCAAAATTCTAGAATGATAATAGTAGAAAATTACACACCCATTACTATATTATGGCCTTTTCTCAGTGTTGACTCATTTATTTTTATAACAAAAAATGTCTTAATCTCATGTCTCTTTGTATCATTCTACTTCTCCTAAGGGATTTTCCCTCTATTTGTGACAAAGTTGATATCTAAACAAAACACAAGTAAGGATTCCACCTGAAACTCCTGACATATCAACAAGAAACCTTTAAAGCCAATAGATTTTGCTATAAGAGCATGCCCTGTTGTGTGTAGTTCTTTGTTTACCAGGACCATTTCAGTAACAGTAAAATGTGACTGTGAAAAAGCTGTTCGTAATTACTTTTTTTTAATTAAAAATAATAATAATAAAAATTTGAACAGAGATGATTTGTTTGCGAAATACAAGCACATTCCATGCTCAAGTCACACAACTACTGACTTAATTTCACTTGGCATAATGTGACTGAAGCAATTAAGATCAGTGCCATATTGTTAGCAGGCATGCTGGGTTGTGATCAATATTGTTCCCCTTGGAATCGATTTAGTGCTTTTTGTGGCAAGTTGTTAGACAGAAGTCTTGACATAGCTTTGGCCACCTACAATGACTGTCTGTGCAAACATATGGATTTAAAGATAATTTGTACAAATTGTGTTCCAGAAAGACAAATTAAACCCTTCTGCAAGGTGTCACATGTAATTAAATAATAAAATGAAATGCAATTAAATGAAGGATAATTTGGAATATTAAGACCAGCTATGGTTCACCTGAGCACCACGAGTCAAACACAGAAAGGTTTTGATTATGCTCTGATTTTCACAATGGCATTTCTTTGCTTGATTGTGTGTTTGATTCAGGGAAGGTGATACACCCTCATTTTCATCAGTGGCCTCATGGAATACTGAGCATTCTGTAGTTATACAAAAAAGATTATTAAATGACTACCACAGAATGGCATATAAATATATAAATATGAATATAATAATTATGTTAAAAACCTTCGTCAAATAAAAGACTGGGGTTAGTTTGGTGATGCAATAATGCTGTCTTCTGAGAAACGAGTGTGAACACACACACAAAAAAAAACAGATTAAACACCAGAAACTAACAACAGCTCGTTTAAGCATTCTTATCTCAGAAAGACTGATTGCTTATTGCAAAACATGGTTTAATAAATAAGTACATTTACAAAGTTATTGTTCTTTTATTCATCAGCATGATAAATTACCAAACCACAAGACATGCAACCCATAAGAAAATTACCCATGACTGAGATTCTTTAATCTAGAAACTTGCCTGAGGTAAACCTGTGAAATATTAGGATCTGATGACTTGTGCAGTCTCACAAGACAATAGAGAGATGTATTTAAAATGGACATTGTTTACATCCAACAAATCAAATTGCGAAGTTATCTAAAGTGAAAGAAGATTTTTGTGTGTGTGTGTGTGTGTGTGTGTGTGTGTGTGTGTGTGTGTGTGTGTGTGTGTGTGTGTGTGTGTGTGTATCTCATAGGGATGGCATTATAACATAATGAAATAATATGGACTTGTTAGTGCTTTTATTCAATCAATTGCATTTTCATAACATCCATTTACACGGCATACATTAACTTTATAAAAATATCTAAGTATTTTTGTAAACATATAACCATTCCTGGAAAAATTACAAATGATTAGATAATGTTGAATCTCTCTCATTCATACACAAGTAATCTCCACTATGCTCAACTACTGCAGCTTGTTTGAATACTACAGCCACAAATTATCTCTTAACTATTTATCATGTCTTTGCCATAATTTATTGATTTGTTTTGAATTGATTACTTTCAAGTTATTTTAAAATGAATAGACTGAGCATAACTCATTGACACTATCCACGGTCATATTAGAGTGTCTCCCTATACACTGCCTGTCCAAAAGAAAAGTCGCGCATGCTAAGATTTCAATCAATCACCTTTAGTTTTGATTACAGTGTGGCCTGTTACTGTGAAAATTATTCCCAATGTTCCAAGAACCACTCTTTTACAATTTGAGTCCTGGAAAATGCTTTTCTCATAAGGGAAGAAAAACTCCATAAATGTGATAAACCGGTCATGCAGTACATTCGGGTCATCAGCTGACTTAATTTTATTGCCACATCATGTTGCTGAGCCTATGCACGATGAGTCATTTCATCAGACCACATAACCTTTTTCCGTTGCTCTAATCATTAATCATTCTAGAAAATTCAAGCCTTTCTTCTGATCAGTCTCACACCATATACAGTACTTATAAATTTCACCACACAGCTGTTTAGTCCCGATACTGTCTCATTACATTCTGTGTGTGTGTGTGTGTATGGAAAGCACTATGACGGTTAAGCACTATCCTTTCAGATTTTGATAATGTGTTGCAAAGTTCTTAACCCAGTTCCAGTCATTTCAAATCTCAGTCATTTTAAATCTTGTTTTCTTTGTTTGATGCAGCCCAATAATTTGCGCCATCTAAAATGGTGTCTTTTTATGGCCAGGCACCTTCCACACCGTTAGAAGTCCTCATAAGATACAAACTTTGCTCTGAACTAACAAGATTTTCATTAAAGCCAAATTTCATGTTTGAATACCTCGAGAAAGGATTTACAAAGCTATTTATTCATACTCAGCTTGATAAATGAGCCCTATTGTGGTTTTGACTGTCAAAGTCCTAAAGTAAGGGGAAAAATTAAGAGTTTACATTATTTAACTCAAATTTAAAACCTTTATGTTTTTTTTTTTTGCATTGTTTGTTACAAAATGGTGATTGTCACAAAAGAGTGTCAGGTTTAATGTAGAAGATGTGAAAAGGGAAATTGAAAACAATGACGCAGAAGGAAATTCGCACTCCCAGTATTTTGGCAATTACAAACTGAACACACTCCTCTAATCTACAAAAACCTTGAGCCACTCCTCATTTCTTCATATTTTGCTTTCGTAAAGCCAGATTTTTTTTGTATTTTAATGTAGTCTTGTGGAATAGTTCTCCAGGCTTCCTGATGGATTTTTTTTGGATCTCATTTTTGGCAAAGTTTTGACTCTCATTTTCAGTCCTGTCCCTGCACCTGGCCACTTTCAGAGGAATGTTTTTTGTCATTTGTTGAGCCACACAGTGATCTATGAATCATTCAAGCAATAAAAAAAAATCTCAAACTTAAGGCATGAAACAGTGAGAAACAGGTGCAGACGATGGCAGATGATTAGTATACTGCTGATGCTGAATGCTGAGTGGTTGGAACGGACGAGAGGGGAAATGAGGTTGCTTCTAAGGTTGTTAAATAAACAAATACTTTAAATCTTTAGGCATTTTTCAGCCTGTCACAGTAAAACATTGTTTCACATTTCTTCAACCTACATCATTTACATTAATTCAGTTTGAAGCAATGAGGGGTGGCTCAAGACTTTTGCTCAGTACGGTATGTAACATTAAACTCATCCACAGAAATTGAAAACCATGATACAACTACTTAAAACACACCCACCAATCAAAGACTGAATTTGTGAAGACAACATCAAATCATTATGGAAACATTTTGAGTTACTACTGTAAGTGAAATGCAGTACACATGATACTCACGTTCATTGATTTCAGGTTGAGTGTTTATAGAGGATATGGATACATGCAGTATTGATAACATTTGAGAAGTAAATATTTTTAAAAGAGTAAATTATTTACATCATTTGTAAAACCATTTACAATGATGTTATAGTCAAATGTTAATATGCACTGTATACTAAACTGCAATACAGTGTCGTATTGTGTTTTGCATTTGGTCTATTGGGTTTTTGATGTATTATTTATAGCTTTTTCTATTCGCTGTTGTGTTCTCCTTTTTTTTTTCTTTTTTCTTTTTTGTTCTCCTCTAGTTTTACACTTTAAGGGCTCGACGAAAAACACAGCTTTAACAATACCATGAGTCACATACGTACGACTAGACAGCATACCCAAACACAATAGCAGCCCATTCTTAGAATCCAGTTCATTCCTTATACAATACATGTGCATTATCCTAATTCATCAGTGTTATTTTACATGCCCTTGGTTTTAATTAAGTGTTAATTGGATTCCATAGATACCCTTCACATGCCCCGTCTTACTGTGTCTCTAAATATTATACTGCTACACATTGTCTACATTCTGTCTCTAAATCCCTGGAGATGCCACACCGTTCCCCTCCAGCCTCCAGAGAGAGACAAAGCTTTGTGCCACATTCCCCATAGTCCCCTTGTGCTGCCTGAATCGTTCAATTCTGAAGTCCTTCATGGTCAAGATGGAGCGAGACAGCTGGCTTTGAAAATTATGAGAAATATAAAGCAACACTAGGCCACAATATTTCATAGTGTGCAGTGTTGTATATTAATGAAGCTCTCAGGTTGAGAGTTGAAAATTGAAATGTTGAAATTGTAAGTGTGAACCCAAGTACCGATGCTACAACATGCCAATAATATGTGTGTGATCAGGTGGGGGGGTTACATGAACATACTGATACCTACTGATTCATGTGTAAACAATAAAGAAAAATCCAGAAAAATCACAGGTGAAGTCATATCAAAATAAATAAATCATGTGCAAACTGTCATATGTGAAAATGAAATCTTGTATGGTGAAAACACATAACATGCACTTTATTTGAACAATCCTGGATTTTAAAAAATCACATAAAAATAAAAACATGAGGTTAATGTGAAAAATTTCTGAAACATAACACAAATTATTTAAAACCCTTTGATTCACATTTCTGCGCTGAATTGGCACTCTGTCCCCCGCCTCATGCCCCGAAGTCTCCTGGGATAGGCTCCGGGCCCCACCGCATCTACAGTCGTGGCCAAAAGTTTTGAGAATTACATAAACATTGGAAATTGGAAAAGTTGCTGCTTAAGTTTTTATAATAGCAATTTGCATATACTCCAGAATGTTATGAAGAGTGACCAGATGAATTGCATAGTACATCTTTGCCATGAAAATTAACTTAATCCCGAAAAAAAACTTTCCACTGCATTTCATTACTGTCATTAAAGGACCTGCTGAGATCATTTCAGTAATCATCTTGTTAACTCAGGTGAGAATTTTGTCGGCCACAAGGCTGGAGATCATTATGTCAGGCTGATTGGGTTAGAATGGCAGACTTGACATGTTAAAAGGAGGGTGATGCTTGAAATCATTGTTCTTTCATTGTTAACCATGGTGACCTGCAAAGAAACGCGTGCAGCCATCATTGCATTGCATGAAAATGGCTTCACAGGCAAGGATATTGTGGCTACTAAGATTGCACCTAAATCATCAAGAACTTTGAGGAAAGAGGTTCAATTCTTGTTAAGAAGGCTTCAGGGCGTCCAAGAAAGTCCAGCAAGCGCCAGGATCGTCTCCTAAAGAGGATTCAGCTGCAGGATCGGAGTGTCACCAGTGCAGAACTGCTCAGGAATGGCAGCAGGCAGGTGTGAGCACATCTGCACACACAGTGAGGCGAAGACTTTTGGAAGGGCAGCAAAGAAGCCACTTCTCTCCAAAAAAAAAAAGCATCAGGGACAGATTGATCTTCTGCAAAAAGTATGGCGAATGGACTGCTGAGGACTGGGGCAAAGTCATATTCTCGGATGAAGCCTCTTTCCGATTGTTTGGGGCATCTGGAAAAAGGCTTGTCCGGAGAAGAAAAGGTGAGCGCTACCATCAGTCCAGTGTCATTTTTGATTGTCGATAAAAGCCTTTGAAACGTATGAAGTGCTTGTAATTATATTTCAGTACCTCACAGAAACACCTGAAACAAAGATCTAAAAGCAGTTTAGCAGCAAACTTTGTGAAAACTAATATTTGTGTCATTCTCAAAACTTTTGGCCACAGCTGTACGGTATAGAGCAGTATAGTTGATGAGTGAGTGAGTGAGTGAGTGAGTGAGTGAGTGAGTGAGTGGTTCACATTTCTAATAAGAATCATTCATTTGTACGTGGATTACTCACATGAACCATGGGAATCTCTGTGGGCGTAGTCATGTCAGGTTCAATTAAAGTCAATGCAGAATCAGCACAGCTGTAATCTAATTCAGACTCAGACTTCCTCGTTTATACTCTTACAACGGAAACCTAATCGTTTCTGAACAGTTACATAGATTATGTAATTAATTACGTACTCAGAAGATGTAAACTGGCAGAATAAGCATCAATTCAAAGAGTAGAAAAATGCCTCTGTCAGGGCTATTTGTATGCAAAGAATGAAAAAGAAGGCAGAAGCAATTAGTCTGCATGGCTCAATGATGAGGCATATATGCATATATGAAAAGATAGCAAATAGATCTTTAAATTAGTATGGGGAAGGTGGTGTGTTGTGATGGTTAGCAAACCACTTGACACACTCACCCCTTACAGAGCAGTGACATTAAAACACTTTGATGATTTGGAGCCTTTAAAGTCTTAATCCTACAAACGGCTCCTTTACAAAATTCAAAGCCTCATCCGAGATTTAAATAATGCTCGTACCAACCTCTCCCCGACACACACACACACACACACACACACACACACACTTTCCCTCTATCCAGGAAAGAAGACATGGCCCTCGGCAGTAACTCCAGATTTACCTTCCCTACTGTAAGTGATAGGAAGGATTGTGTTATGATCTAACTGACAGCTCTTCTCTAGGTAATCATCAAGGAGAATTAGCTGCTAGATAAAATACCAAGCCGTGTGGGAGAAGTCTTGCTTTTCAACCAAGTAATCTGACACCCAAAATTGCCTGCAAGAAGCAGATTACTCTTTAAAAGTGTCAGAAATTAAAGCTCTTATTAATGACAAGCACTACAGACTCAGGCACTTTCCACTGCCCACTGCCGAGCTTAATCTCAAAATTACTCACATTTAGAACCTATAACTCAAAACTGAAATGATTAATAAACTAAGAAGACAATATCAGTAACATATCAACAGCATATCAGGAGCGGGAGTTTAAAATGAGTATCGTGTTATATGATATAGTCATGATATGATGTTCATAATGATACAGATTGTTGTTATTGATGGGTTCGAATAAATTTTTTAAGGCAATACCCCCTCAAATGTATGTTTAAAATACATTTTAAAAATGTATTTTAAAAATGTTTAAAAAAATATTGCCCTTTAATAGTACTTAATATTTTTTTAATTAGAACATTTTATCAACGCTGATATTATATACAAAATTACATGAAATCACTTAGGAGAAAACCAAATACCATAATGACATCATAAAAAAAAAAAATTAAAGAAAAAAATTAAAGAAAAAAATTTATATATATACTGTATATATATTATAAAAATATTATTTTTGCCTTACCGAACCAAACGTTCTTCTGTTGTTACACATTCAATAAATTAATGATTTTAGCCTCATGTATCTTTCACATATTGATATCACAAAGCGCCGTTCAAGTCAAACCGGACTTGCGCAGTACAGTGATGAGACTCTTAGCTGCAGTAAAACATTTGAATGGTGCAAACTTTTTAAAGAAGTCTGTTCGTGATTGACGATCCCGGCTGAAGTGGCTCAGAGCACATTGCAGTCGTTTCCATGAACATTCAGTGAGTGGAACACCAGATCTTTGAAAATTAATGACTAACTTGTCGCCAACTTGCGGAGGAGATGCATCTGTCTGTGGGAACTTCACACACAATCATTCACAAACATCACTTGCACATTGCAGGAACTTGACTGGCAGTTACAGTATTGTCACATTCCCTATACAGTCAAAGCCACTTCAACATTTTTTGGGCAATTTTATAGAGTTCCTGGTAGGCCAGCATTTCACACATGAAGTAGGCAGTTGATAAAGGCTCCGGAGTAGTGAGAAATCTTTCTTCCTTGATGATATCCTAGCACTAGTGAAATGCTTGGATAAGTGCATTAGTGTAGCAGGAGATTATATAGAGAAATAAAGGCCATTTTTACGTTTATAACTTTGTTCTGTTATTCTGCACAATCAAAGATCCCGGTTTGACTTGAATGCCTCTCGTATCTTTATTATTGCTCTATAAATGAGGTTTTTATCTGTTCTTAATTTATTTTTTTTTTCTTTTCTTCGGCTTACATATTATGCTTGAATGGATATTCTGCCTTTAATTTAAATATGTTGATAAATGAATCATTTTTTTTAGCGTACTGAAAGTGAAGCAGTTAGAATAAAGCAAGCTGTTAAATCTTTCTGTGTAGATGATTCACAGTTCTGTATTTGTAATGTGAGAAACCAGCTGTCTGGCTGGAGACATTGGAACAGGAACAGAAAGGAAACATCCGGATATGCGCTTTTACATGAAAAAAAAAAAAAAAAAATCAGCTACAGGACTATGTGATGCACCTTAGAGGTAAAACAGAGTATCCAGTATTGATTATTATTCATTAATAAGCAATAAATCATGCTTTTTTAAAACTGTTTACAGGCACGTTTAACATTGTGGAATGTATATAAAACAACTTCTCCGTTTTCCAGCAGATTAACAGAGTAACAGCATGAAGAAAAATCCTGAAGACTCTCCTGTGTGAGGAAGCCGCTACAGAACACACACCCAAGCGCGTCAGCGAAATAGTTTCACAGCATAACAAAGCCACCAAATCCCATGACAAGTAATAGAATTCTCAAATGTGCATTCATGTTTGCAATGAAATGTTTGTGCAATGCAACGCTACTACTGTATTTTGATTGGAGATCAAGTTAAACTAAGAGCTTTTCTATCCATGTCACACAGCATGTTAGGATGTTAATTGCTGTATTGTGCAATACACACCTGTCTGGAAGCATCTGCATTCATTATGCTTCTTCACGCATCCAACATTTAATTTATCAGCTGCATGTGTATGTATGTGTGTCTCCATCAGATCCTGGTGTGGCTTTGTACCGAATTATTCCTTTTATTGTTGCACAAAAAAGCTAATCAAGTAAGAATCGCATCTTCAGAACCACTTAAAAATGACTGAATGAGTACAGGAATACATTTTTGAAAAAAAATGTGTAATTGAGGTTTAATGAACGAGTCCATGTGTTAGTGAATGACTGAATGAATGAGTGAATAAATGAACAAGTTATTATACATCTACAGTAAGTGGGTAAGTTATTGGTGAGTGAGTGAGTTATTGAGAATCAATGAATGAGCTATTTTATTTCCATTATTGAGAATTTAAAAAAATGAATGAATGATTTAGAGTGATTTATTAGGTCATTAAATGAGTGAGTGAGTTATTGAGAATAATTGGATGAGTTATAAAGAGGGATGGCGCAGCCCTGTTAAATGAGTGTGTGCGAGATAGAATACACAAGTTATTGATAATGAATGAATGAATTAATGAAATATTTTAAGTGAGTAAGTAGGTCGTTAAATGAGTGAGCGGGTGAATGAATGAGTGAGTGAGTGAGTGAGTGAGTGGGTGAATACATCATGTATTTAAAATTAATTATTAAATTAATGAATGAATTATTTAGAGTGACGACACAGGCTGTTAAATGAGTATTTGAGCAAAAATACATAAGTTGTTGATAAAGAATGAATGAATGAATGAATTGATTAATAATTTATTTACCTTGAGTGTCATTAAATGAGTGAGTGAGTGAGTAAGTGAGTGAGTGAGTGAATACATACATTGAAAGTGACTGAGCAGGTTGATAAATGAATGAGTGAGCGGGAATACATAAGTTACTGATAATGAATGAATGAATTATTTTAAATAACTGAGTAGATCATTACATGAGTAAGTGAGGGATTGATTAAGAATACACATGTTACATTAATGAACAAATTAATGAATTAGTGAAGGTGAATTGAAGGAATAAATGAATAAATGAAAGAGTGACTGAATAGGCCCTTGAATGAATGAATGAATGAATGAATGAATGAATGAATGAATGAATGAATGTGAGATGGATTCGGTCATTAAATGAATGGGTGGGAGTGGAATAAATAAATGAACATACTAAAGAATGAATAAATGACTGACTGACTGAATGATGAATGAATGAATGAATGAATGAATGAATGAATGTGAGATTGATTAGGTCATTAAATGAATGAGTGGCAGAGAGTAAATTATTTAGAATGGGTAAGTGGGTTATTACATTTGAGAGTAAATAAGTGAGTGTGTGGACAAGTAGAAGAACAGGTGTGTACATTTCTGAATCAAGGATGCAGCAGGTGAATGTAAGAGTGAGTAAATAAATTAGTGAATATGTGAACTATTAGTCAGTGAATAGATGAACAATTGAATAAATACATTAGTGATTAGTGAAATGGTAACGTGAATGAATGAAAAATTATTGAATGAGTAAGAGAGTGAGTACTGGAGTGAGATTTTAAGTAAGTGAGTTTCTGCGCAGTGTTTTTACATCGGAAACGAAAAAAATGACACACCAACTGGCCTTCACTGAGAGATTGGAGGCTACCAGTCTACAGAGACCCTGCCATGAACACAACAGCTTTGTGTGCTAGTCTAGCTGGTAGATGGACAGCAGTTCCACAGCCGTGTGATTTTGAGCTCAGTGGTTTGCCACCACACATGCTGTTCATCTCTGTTCAGAGAGCTAATCTAGAGAGCAATGGCTCTGGCTCATAGAACAGCAAACTGTGCTGCATAGGGATGAAGTGTTCTCTCCTCTTCCATCTGCTACCTTACACAGTGCACTTACTGCTGACTTAGCTGGGCAGATGCTTCGGGATCGCGAACACAAACCACTCGAAAGTGTGTCAAGCAAGCATAATTGTTACAGGGAGGGTGTGCAAAGGACCAAGGCAGAAGATAAGAGCGAGAGAAACAAGAATGCAAAGAGGAAAGCAAAATATGAGAAGGTTCTGGAAAAGGAAAAAAATGCAAAGAAAAACTACCGTTTTAAATTGGAGGATCTCATGTCGGGGTTAGAAGAACCTAAAAGGTCTCTTGAGCAGGACACGACATGTTTCCTCCTCTCTCCCTCCCACCTCTTCGCCTGCTGAGGCCAATCTGCCCATTACTGCAGTCCCACACTGCCTGGATGGTGAACTTGCCAAGGAGCAGGTGGGAGCGTAGCAGCAGCTCTTCAATGTAAAAAGCCCCGGCCAAAATCTCTGGAGAGGAATCCGTTAGTGCCACCCTGCCGCTTTTTATCCACGCCGCCCACGATGGATAAAGCTCAGAGGACCGAGGCAGCTGGGAATCTCGTCCATCACTTTGTGAGCAGTGTTGCGTCACTATTCTTCCCCTGATATCAGGGGCATGTGACCCACTGACACAGTCACACCATTGCTAAGGGTGAGGAGCGTGTGTGCGGTTGAAGGGCCAGTCGAGCAAAGTCTCACGCTTCTCGTGACGCTCAGCGGATTATGCCTAAATAAAGCTTCTGCACTGTGTGATTCACACAACCAGTGATCCCAAACATGAAGACACGACATTGCTTCAGCTTCACAACGAGAGGAGGAGAGAAATGTAGAAGCCGCTCATCAGTGAAGTGCCACGGCTTAGCAAGAGCCTTGAATAATCAGTGGTTAAGCTGGCAGCCCTGCATTTGCACCTAACACAAACTCTTTCACTTACTAATCAAGCAAAACCTCACACATCCCCGAAGCAGCAAAAGCAGGCAAGAAGACAGGCCTCTGTATTAACTCTTTTATTCTTTGGCTCAATTTAAGTGACATGCTGCTATAATAATTATTTTATTTCAATTGTAATTACATTATTATTACTCCATAGCTTTTACACACAGGCAATATTTACATTTTCTTATATATACTTTTAGACGTTGCATGTTCTCCCAGTGTTTGGTGGGTTTTCTCCGGTGTACTTCGGTTTCCTCCCACAACCCGAAGACATGCAGATTAGACTAACTGCCAATCCTAAATTGCCTGTTGTATGTGTGTGTGTGTGTGTGTGTGTGTGTGTGTGTGTGTGTGTGTGTGTGTGTGTGTGTGTGTGCGCCCTGGGATTTTTTAGCACCCTGTCCTTGGTGTACCCCGCCTTGTGCCCAAAGCCTCCTGGGATAGGCCCCCATGAGCCTTCAACAGGATAAGCTGTTCTGTAAATGAATGAATGAATGAATGAATGAATATACATTACATATATTCATCTTATTTTATTACGTGCTATTAATTATTGCATTATTATTGATTCCTATTTTACTATTTTATGTTTGACTGAATTTTGTTTGATTATTCCCTGTTTTTTTTTTGTGTGTGTGTGTGTGTGTGTGTGTGTAAAGGAAAGAGAGAGAACAAAAGAAAACAAGTTTTAGTTTATGCATTAGAAGTGAATTATAAGCAGTATAAATAAGGCTTTTTATTATTATCTATTCATCATCCACTTTCTATACCTCCTATCTAGTTTTTGGGCCATGGGGCCTGGAGTGCTCTACAGAATAATATATACTTGGGATAATTTTGAAATACTAGGCAACCTAGAGTAAATGTCCTCACAGGGAGCACATGCAAACACCACACAGACACAGACTGGAGGCAAAATTCAAACACTTGACCCCGGAGGCACAATGTATCAGTGCCAAGTACTAAGCCACTATGCTTCATATTATTATTATTATTATTATTATTATTATTATTATTATTATGGTATAATTATTTTATATATAATATTATCAATCAGATTTCAGGCATGGTACACCCTGGGCAGAGTGCCAATCCTTTGCAGAGCACACACACTCACACACTATGGGCAATTTGGATTTCTCTGACAATTTGGACTGTGGGAGGAAACCGAAGTACCAGAAGAAACCCACCAAGCATGGGGAGAACATGCAAACTCCATACACACAGACCAGAGAGAGAAATCAAACCCTGAAGGTGTGAGGCCACAATGCTAATCACAATGCCACTTCACCACAATATTATTATTATTATTATTATTATTATTATTATTATTATTATTATTTATTATCACCTTCTCCATGCTCACTCATGCAAACCCATCACAAGGTCATTTTGTGTCGCAGGCTTGAACTACAATACAAACTGCCGTAATTAAACTGGATCGCAGACAAATTAACACCTTGGGAGATTCTACTTAATTACACATCCGGCGCCAACTGACCTTCGTGACCTGTGATCGAGAGGAGCGAGCTGAGAAGTGAGATGTGCGCCATTTTCTCTCGATCGTCCCTGGGAATCGTAAAAGCCCTGAGCTTTAAGGCCGACTCCACCCCCTCTCCTGCTCTCAGGCCCTGATTGATCTCACGGCCCATCGGCGGGTTAAATTACACTGCAGAGTGGCTCTGCACAATCGGCTCCTGGATTTCACAAGCCATAATTCTGTACCGCCAACTTCGTAAAGGTGCAGCATTTCAACCTGAGCCCCCCCACCCACCCACCACACACACACACACACACACACACACACACACACAGCTCCGGGCAGCTCTTTGGATCATCTTATGAGTTATGTCATGAGTCAAATGCTGAGAGCTTTGTAGAAGGAGGCGGATAATCACCTTTGCGAGTTCACCCTTAGTATCAAGCAAGTGCGCACTATGTAAAGCATGACTTTCCCTACAGCAAGTGTTAAATGAAACACGGGAAACAAGAACTACAAATAAATCAAGCTAATTCCCACAACCTTAAGACAACACACATCCCGTTTATGTGAAACCTTAGCACAGACAGGCCTCCATATAGCGTTGACAGTGAAATGGATCTGACCCTGAGGGCCAGGCTTCCACTGCGTCCTGGCACAGAGGGTGAGAAAGAGAAGAGAAATGGCACGACCCATTCATACTGCAGCTCTGCCTATCCAACAGCACGGAAGCAAAAGCAACATGGGATCCGGAGGAATAAAAGAAACAGCCAAAAGCACAAAAAGACCAGCTGCTTCAAGAGCACGGCTGTCAGTAGGGGGAAAAAATCTCTGTTTAGAAAGAACATTATAATAAGAAGTCATCATGCAAGTAATAACTTTTGCCTAAAACTTTCTGTCACGCATCCCACATCTGTCTCAAGCTGACGGAAGTATACACGGAGAGATACAGTAAATATATAAGCGAAACAAATCTGGTGTGGTTAGGCGGGTTCGCAGCCCCTCATCGATGACATTTTAATTTAGCGCAGCTTAAAATGTGGTGCGTATGTATGAGATGAGCTGGGTTCATTTTTAACGCCCCACTTTTAGCGTAATAATTTCACCGCGGGGTTGAAACAGGAACACCGCTGGAGTCAGCAGATGAAATGCAAATCCATGCTGACTGACACGCGAACTTTACAAGATGGAAAGACAGGTCTTAAAAAACAGGAATGATTTTGCTTTGCTAAGCATACTTGATGTGATGAATGTCACCGTGGCTGAATTTCCCCCAAAAGCGAGGAAAAAGCAAATGTTCACCAGCATCTCTATCGTGCCTTCTCTATTTTAAGTATAAAAGAAATACAATACACCAATGACTAGAAATGTTTCTATTTATGCTACCTTCAAACCTTGCCTTGACGCCTGCCTGTAAAGCCCACGTTGTGTAAATATGTCCAAAACCTTCCTATCCAAGCGCAATTCTCTCAAGCACTGAATGTCACAACATGATCGCATTGTTGCTGTAGCAAAACAAGCATAAGCTTAATCAATTCAGTCTGTAATCAGATACTGACTCTCAAAATGTCTGCAATGGCTCTGCACCATATCTTCAAAACAGATAAGAGCACTTATGCACTCTATACAGATGATCGCCAACCTAACTAAAATAGTCATCCATTATTCAATTGAATCTTTAAAATGTGTTAGTAAGGTTGTTCTGCTATAAATAGATACATTAAGTTCTAAGTGTACAGAAGGTAAGAAGTCTTCTAGTGGAGTTGGAACTCAAATCGCCAGGTTTTAGAATGCTGGTAGTGTGCGAATTTATATTTAATGTATAGAGAATGAAATGATCACAGTCTCTCTTAGTCATTTCTGTCGTCTTCCACATGTGCACCATTTTTTTAATTCCTCTATACACATTTGCCAATTTGTAAATGCAACTACATGTCTATTGCCTTATGACGTTACTGTCCTTGCTATCATTGATTAATCTATCTATCACAGAGTTGAGAGGTTTTGCGATTCTGACACACATACGGTATTCATGCACTTCTACAGGATGCTCTTTATTGAGAACCGACAATTGCTATTAAATTCCTTAAACTGATAGAAATTAGTGTTGATGCATGGTTGTTTCTAGAGGTTGAAAGGGAAAGAGCGAAGGGGAAGCTCATGAATTACTCATTCAACATGGGATGTGATATATGCTCCGGAAAAAAAGAAATCTTTTAGGATACAAATACACGACATTCCGCACGACTCATGATACAGGACTATAATATACAGGCCATAAACACGACAGGTTTTTGGCACGCCAGTTGATTTTGTGTTGATTCCTTTTTTAAATAAATAAATCAATCAAAAGTTGCAAAGAAAAAGCACTCATTATATAATAGGCTCACAGGGTGCACAACAAAATTTTCCTCAATATGAGGCTGATATCACCACAGTTACACAAACAAACGCTGAACCGAATCAAATGCGCCATAGGAATTCCCATTTAACTCGCTAGGATTTAATCCTGCGAGGGGGTTTTTAATGTGTACGTGCTAAAACGCGTCACCCCGCTAAGTTCCAGCTCCACTTCCTGCTTGGATCTGTCGACTGCCTGCGATGAATTAAAGCAGCTTTTTAATTTGAATAATCACTTGTTCTTTATCTCGCCGCTGGAAACAGGCCAGGGTGGCTGCAAAGGGATACTGGTGTTAATTAAGACACCTGTTCTTCTCTCAGTTTACTCGCCTAATCAATGCCTCCGCACTTCCAACATCCCCAGACGATTCGAGGTCTACGCTGCAAAACAAGCCTGCAGTCTCAGCATGATCATGATGAATAAAGCCTCCCATAGCTACACCCGACAAAGCACTTAGTGAAATTCAGCTTTTCTTTCAAAACGCAAGATAAAGCGAACGTGCAAGAGAAACCAGAAAAACAAAACAAAAACAAAAAAACAGCCCATTATGATGATGAGTGGGCTACAGCCGAGTGCTGATTCCTCTTCAGTGTCCACATAATGTAAAAATCAAGACAAACTACACTCAGTGGTCACGGCTTTTCAAACTATCCTATAACAGAGACCAATGCAGGCCCAAGCTGGACTGGACTAGGGACGAGGGTATGACAAAGCGTTGAAGAAGCACTTGAAGATCTCAAGTGAAATATGTTCAGCCAGTATTGATGGATCAATCACTCCTTCAGGAAAAATCTAACCTACTTTCGAGGCAAAGTGCTGCAAAATAGAGGACCAAGAACTAAGCATTTTTGCTTTTTTGTGTGTGTGTGTGTGTGTGTGTGTGTGTGTGTGTGTGTGTGTGTGTGTGTGTGTGTGTGTGTGTGTGTGTGTGCTGTGGCTGCACTGGTGCGTAGACCATGTTAATGCTTGAACTGCCCATCTTGATTAGATCAGTCCTGGTCCTAAAGTAATTACAGTTTCTGCTACGTCATGCTTACGTCTTGTCTTTCTCTGGGAAGCTCATGCAGTATCAGGTTTACCATACAGTATTTGCTTTTACACTAAGGCATTTAGCTGATGATTTTGCCCAAAGGAACTTTTAATAAACAGCCGCAATAAGTTTTTACCTGAAGCAAATTGGGGTTGCAGTAAGTGTCTCGCTCCGAGGCACTTCAGCAGCAGATGGAAATCAATAAACATAAGCAGAAAAGTAATGATACCAATAAAACCACCCCAGCAGAACAAAACAGAACTGAAGCACACACTTAATAGAATTCTTCTTCTTCTTCTTCTTCTTTTCTCGTCTTCTTCTTCCC
>JAAGKR010000789.1:7749-66770 GCA_011419295.1 Clarias macrocephalus
CCCCCCCCCCCCCCCCCCCCCCCAGACACACACACACACACCCACACCATACGCCAGGACTTCAGTATAAGCAGCTGGGTTTTTTAAAATCGCTCATTAACCAATTCTGTGTTGCGGTAAAGGATTAAGTTTTAATGGTTCTATAAGTTTCCCATATATCTTTTTTTTTCAACCGCAAAAACTCTGCCTGTTCCCATCTGTACAGCATGTGTGCGTGCTCTGGTTTGTAGCTAACTCAGTATTTAAACAAGGCTCGACAATCACAAAAACACACTCAGTGCACAAGGTTGTAGACTTTTTGTGCAGTTTTTACTACTCTGTTCGTCCAACTGGATCCTTATCAAGTATTATCTTTGCAGACAGCCTGTGCAAGGTTAGAGATTCTAGCAGCAGAGGTGTCAAAGTACAATATGCTATTAATAGAAAAGCCTGATTTGGGTCTTTTGGTGCTGTTTGTCAGAACTCCAGCAGCCACTCTCCTTGACTCTGATGGGTTTTCCCAGGCTGCCACACCACGCTGTATCTTTACGCTGTAACTAACCCAGTCTTTGAGGGAAGGAAAAAATTATATCCTATAATCATGCCTAAGCTTCATGTGTGACGTTTTTGCTCTCAGATCAGAAAGAGCTGCTGATGGGATAAGCTGATAAAGTTTTGAACGCTGCCCCAGCACAATCCCTTCTCTTTATAAACTGGAAGGGTTATCCAAGCCGTGCTTTACTCTGCAGCCTTTCATCTCTGGACTGTGTATGAGTATGTGAGCTTGTATGAGCTTTCGTTTGTGCGTCTGTGCGCGTGTGTTTGTGCACGCCGGTGTCCTGTGGCCTGCCGCTGTCTGCCCCTTTCCATTCCGTCAGATGGTGAAATCACGGTATTTAAGCTAACAGAATGCTGCTTCAGCTGGAAGGGCAACCTGTGAGGGCAGTGTGTTCATGCTACCTTTTCATTAACCCATGCCTGCTGGATCTAATAGCTGTTTTTAACCATGCATGAAGCCAGGAATGCCGTCCCTGCGCTCATCATACCATCATTAACACGTTTTCATTTTAGAGTGTAGGGTGCAGATGACACGATGTGGAAAATGTTTCTAGAATTAATATACCTGGCTTTTAAAAATGTCTTGTGGGTGGGCAGGAACGAGGAAAAAGCACTAACTGTGCCAGGTTATATATAGGATAAAGGAACCGTGATGATGTCACCGAACTTTTATAAACATCAGAACCGGAAGACGGGTGTTATTTGACGCATGTATAATCATCTGTGCTGTTTGTGTGTTATTTGAAAGTCTTCTGAATAAGCATTTGGATCAGGGATGCTTGATTTCAAGCCGCTTATCATGTACCTATATACTGTACATCTATACCCGGTGTGGTGTTTTATGCTAAAGTGCAGAAATGAAGGAGGAAGAAAAACAAAAACTAAAAGACACCAGATGAGTTTCGAAACTTTGAAGAGGGTTAATGCTGATAATCTAACTGGCCGTGACCTTCCTGAGTTATCAGCTGCAGTGCAAACACCACCGCAGGTTGGTAGGAGCGTGCTGCGACAGCGCCCGAGACCCCAGAGGGGCGGGACCTCCAAAGCACCGCCAATCAGAGCCGTTGCAGGGTGTGTGCCGACGTCAGTCGCCTGCGTGCTGGAATGTGGTCTGTAAGAGCGGTCGCTCTCCCGTCGTTACCTCAGGGGAGTTCATTTAACACCCAAGCCGCACGAGCTGACACGTCGCAACAACACGCGCAGGAACCTGAGCCAGGAAGAGCGAGTCCTGCTTCAGAGGTGTTAAGACGTTTACAGGACAGAAGATGAGATATAATCAACGTCAAGACAATCCTCAGGCTCTGCGAGCAGCGACGTGTGATTGTGCGACAGGAGGAGTGGAAGTGCGCTTCGCTTCCGAGCCGAACAGCCTCAGCCCGTCTCATCTCCAGATTAAACCGACCTTCCTGATCGAAACCCAAAACCAGAGCCCATGAGCGAGAACTGGCTTCTGAATGATTCAGAACAGTTTATATTGCATTTATTAGGGGTTTAATGAAATAAAGGAAAGAAGCAAGAAAGCACAGGAGAGAGCAGAGAGAAGGAAAGTGAAGGAAAGTGTACTGAAATGAAAAGAAAGAAAGAACTAAATAAATAAATGGGGAAGGGCGGGTGAGTAGAAGGAAGGGGAAAAAAAGGAGAAAAGAGAAGAAAATTTAAAGAAGCAAGTGGAAATAAATAAATAAAGGAAAGAAGAAAGTAAGAAAAGGAGGACATGCAAGTAAATATGTGAAAAAAGTAAAGAAAAAAGGCAAATTGTAAGAAAAAAGTAGGTAAGAAAGAAAGAGGGATGGAGGAAATTGAAAGAAATGAAATTAAAAAAGAGAAAAAAGAAAAGAAGAAAAAGTTGCAGAAGCAAATGGAATGGAAGAAAGAAAGAGTTTTTTTTTGTTTGTTTGCGTGTGTTAAAGTGATCTCGAAGCCTACTCTGTCCCTGTCCGAGCCGAACACGATGTCCAAAGCACAGAGAGTGTGTGCAGCACACAGCACGTGTTGTACAGATCTGAGGGAGAGACGTGGATCAGACTCGAATTCCCTTTCTGATGCTCACAGTGAGGTTGTTTTGTTCTGTGAATTGTAAGATGAAATTCAATCACAGTTCCGAGTCACAGCAGAGTGTCTGTCTGCCAGCCTGTCCGTCTGCCTGTCTGTCTACCTGTCTGTCTCTCTCCTTTCTAATGTCTGCGCTGTTCCTCCTGATTAAACTTGTCTCTTCAAACACTCCATTTATCAAAGCTGCACTATTTCATAGTCTGTCATCTCTCCTTAGTATGTGTGTGTGTGTGTGTGTGTGTGTGTGTGTGTGTGTGTGCGTGTGTGTGTGTGTGTGTGTGTGTGAGTGAATGTGTTATCTTTGGGAAGTAGAGAGGCTTTGAAATTTAAGAAGAGGCTGAACTAAAAATACACACTGGACGGGTGTGTTAGTGCAGGATTGATGTGTCCCTGTGTGTGTCCTAAAGAAAATGCACCCTGTCCTGTTCTTATACAAACCTAATGTCTAACAGCATTTTACTGCAAGGTCAGGGCAAGGGGGACTCGCTCTCTCTCTCTCTCTCTCTCTCTCTCTCTCTCTCTCTCTCTCTCTCATACACACACTCACTCTTGTCTCATGCTGTCTCATCCTCTCTCATTCTCTTCTTCTCCCTCACTCACTCTTACCCACTTGCACTCTTTGTCACTCTCTCTTTTTCTCTTTCACAATTCTCTCTCACTCTGTCCCCTTCACTCCCTCACAATTTCTCTCTCGCTCTTTCTCACACACTTTCTTTGTCATTCTTCTTCTCTCACACTCACACTCTCTCAGTTTTTCCCTGTCTTCCACTTCTCTTTCCTTCTCTCTCAATCTCTCACGCATTTACGTTGACATTTACAGCATTCGGCAGACGCCATTATCCAGCCTGACTTACATTTCATCTCATCTCATACATGTGAGCAGTCTGATAGTGGCAACAGTGCCAACAGTGGCAGCAGTGCCAACAGTGGCAGCTTGCGCCACATTCTCACTCTCATTCTCTCTTGCTTTAACTCGTCAGGTGTTATCTTCTAGCGGCGTAGGACTCATTTTCCTTAGTGACTAAAAGTCAGACGCAGACAGCGGACATAGAAACCTCGCAAATGTCTGGCCATCGGTTTGCAAGTCTCCCCAGTCACTACTACCTCATCCCAATTACAGTACATGTGCTCTACTGGACTAGGATGTTGACCGAAGAGGCCGCTGAACTCATTCAAAAACCAGTCTGAGGTGTTTTTGTGGTGTTGTGTGATATCATACTCAGAGCAGCCATTATTAAATGGGAAAATTGTGACTATAAAGGGACGCACAGGTTCAGCAACACTCATTCTGACCAAGGATGCTTGATTGCTCCATGTGTGCCAGCAGACATTCCCCACACATGACTTCACCTGCAGCAGCCTGACCTGTGCTCATACACGCATTCATACACTGGGCACCAAATTCCGACCCTGCGTCATCATACTGTACTCACAGCCTGTTAAACTCTGCAGCACGTCTGAAGATGGAAATCTAGTTCTGTACCAGGATTTTCATTTTCAATTCCTTTGTTCTCAGATTCCTCAGATTCTTCTTTCTTGTGTCGTAAGTGTTGTGTAGCTAAATCTCACCACTGTGCGGGTGAAAAGATGATTTGTTAATGCTGGTTTCTCTTCTCCTCAGATTGCACACGGCGGCAGATCCGAGGTTCAGCCCTGGTTCTCTCCTGATAAAGACAAAGTGAGAGAAATCCGCGAGCGAACGTCTTCACTTCCACAGAGGGAAGGATGGGAGAGACGGAGGATGAGAAGAGCCAGGCGGGGAGGATTTTCGAGACCTTCGTCCAGGCGTCCACCTGTAAGTCCACCCTGCAGGCCTTCAACATCATGTGCACATACCTGGAGCTGGATCCTCTGGAGCACGACTCGTTCTACAGCAGCCTGAAGAGCAGACTGACCTGCTGGAAGGCCAAAGCGCTCTGGAGCAAACTGGATAAGAGAGCCAGTCACAAGGAGTACAAGAAAGCCAAAGCCTGCCAAGGCACAAAGGTACAGTACAGTATATAAAATAAAATATAAAATGGTGAGCATTGTGTTTATTCCCATTTTTACAACAGTATGTGAATGTTGAACCTCCGGTCAACATTCACATACTACAGGCAATTTGGAAATGCAAGTTAGCCTAATCTGCATGTTTTTGGAGTGAGGGAGGAAACTGGAGGACCCGGAGGAAATCCATCTACAGTATCATGCAAACTCTGTGCTCACAGACCCGACACAGGAACCGAACCCTGGACATGGAGGTGCAAGGCGATATATATATATATATCGATGTATATATTGTGTATATATATATATATATATATATATATATATATATGTGTATATATTGTGTATCGATATTCAGCCTAAGCATACCGTGATGTCATTTTGGTTCATATCAGCCACCTATAGTGATGGTGTGATAAGAAGTGATGAAGGAATGAAGACAGGAAGAGACATGATAATGAGACGAGGTGCTTCTCGGTATGTCATTTATCACAACAGAGCATATTACCTAAAGCTTTAGAAATGTGAACAAGTAACAAAAGGAGAAGGGTTTGGTCGTCGACACACACACACACACACACACACACACACACACACACACACACACACACAGAAAGACAGCTTCACTCAGCAGATCTGATGATTTGAGGTGGTATGCGGTGGTAGGTCTCCAGAGCAATAACGTCCTTAATGGCCTGGTGCCCAGACTCTTATTAATGTGTTCGTGTGTGTGTGTGTGTGTGTGTGTGTGTGTGTGTGTGTGTCTAGAACTTTCATGCCTAGAATTTAACAAGTCTCATTTGATAGCAACCATAAATGTCCCAGAGACGCTGCTGATGTGAAGGAGAGCAATTACTGTATGTGCCACGTTCGAGGTTGTATTTTATCTCAGACTATAAATCTGCTAAATTATACACAATGCTTCTTTTTTTAAGTCTTTCTCACTTTGATGAGACGCAGCGCAGCGCAGCATACTTTAATGACGTTTTGGCACAAACACACCAGATGTGTTGTTACTGTGCCGTTACTATGAAGCATTATCATCATTTACTTAGCAACATGCAGGAGCTGTGGACAAAACTACTGTAGATGTTTACAATTCCGACATTTCTTTAGTCTTTGAAACTGTATACCGATAGAGACATGAATAGTGGCGTTCAGAGGGAATATTACACCTCATGTTTCTTTCAGAGGTGATAAGATGTTTACATGCCATCAAAGGCGAGACGGTACATACTCAGCGTCTGTAAGCAGAACTGCAAATAGTTCAACAGGCATGTATAGCAGGTATCTGTAGACAGATTCATCTAAAAAAAAAAAAAAGAATTCATAAGCAAAACCAAAGCCTGACACCAGAAACTAATTAAGTCTTGTCAACCGAATGCATCTTTTTGAACTCCTCTTTACTGAACATCAGGGAGCGTTTTAACACACTCAGAGGAATGTGCTATCCACCCACTTCTGCCTTCGTGAGCTCACAGATACCTTTCATTTACTGATGTCACTGTAATAGATAGAGGAAAGAGTACGCCATCTCTCCCTCCCGCCCACAGATCGCCAGCAGTCGAAACCACGATCTCTGGATGATAGTACACAGGATTATAAAATAGAATTTTTTTGCCCGAAAAAAACAAAACAAAAAACAAGTAAAAGAAAGCGAGTGAAGCAAAAATAAATAAACGAACAAAAAAGGTAGTAAGGAAACAGGAAAAATTTAATATTGGTCCATCTTTTAAATAAAAAAATGGTTCGATTATCATTTGTGTGCATGAATTAAGTGTAATGGAATTAAATGGGCTGAAAAACTTATTAAAAACGGAAATGGTAAAGAGACATGATAAGAAAGAAAGAAAGAAGGAAAGAAAGAAGAAGAATTAGTGATAAAAAGAGAGCGTGATTGAGTGTGAAAGAAAGAATAAAAAAGACAACACAAAGTGTGGAAAGAATTTATGGAAGTAAACAGCGAAAAGGATGATGAGAGATTTAGAAAGAAAAAGAATAAGTGAAAAAAAAGTTGAGCAGAAAAGCAAACGGTGGGGTAAAGAAAAAAGAAAGAAAGAAAAAAGAGACTCAAAGGTAATGAAAAAAATGGAATGGACTGAAAAATTAAAGAAAATGAAAACAAACAAGATGTAGAAAGTGTACTGAAAAGAATGACAGGATAAAGAAGAGTAGAAAAAAAGAGAGAAATTGGTGTTGACATTATTTCCATTTATGGAATTAGGCCGAAATTCATCTGATCACGTGAAATTCACATGATCCATCTGAGCAGGTGTGGGCTTGGGGCAGCTTTGCAGTGCTGGGGGTTTGATCTTATGACCTTCTCAGCCGTAATCTAACATCTGAGCTGGCTCTGACTTCCTCTAGTGAAACATTTCTATTGCTGTTCCCATAAAACGGCGATTGCTGTGCGATTGAGAGTTAGCATTGGCACGTGATGAAACACCGTGCTCCTGATGAATAGCAGCACATCTGTCTCCCTCACATCACCACGACGTGTTGTTTTAAGACGTGCATGACGTGACTGACGTCTGTGAACTGTAAAGGTGAGCTCTGACACTCTGCCATGATGTCATTCCTCACGCAGACGCCACATGCTTGCCAAATCCCAATTTGCCCAGGATATGAGGTCATGTTCATGTTATCAGCCTTTCCCAGCATGACTGAATGCTTTTACTCCAGCTTAGTTTTTTTTGTTGTTTGTTGCTGTCGCTACTGTTGCTATGGCTCCCAATAAGATGCTTTATTCAGGAGTTTGCTCAGGCACTGCAAATACCAAAGCATAGCAAAATAGGGGATTTTGGGCTATGGGGAGCGATTACAGGGATTATAAATAACACTCATTTTGATCCTGCCTTGCCTTTTTATACGCATGAGCAACTAAAAGGCAGAAATGTTTCCTTCCTTTTTTTTAAAGGCTATTGATGGCACCAAAATCGGTGGAAAATATTTGGACTGGTTGGCAGTTTTAAACGTAACATTTGACCCAGACATGCCTGTCAGCATTTGAAAAAAAGGAATAAATAAAACGAAGGCAAAATTTCCACATAAGTTCTATTTCCGTAAGTGTTAAGTGGCCATATTTTGGATGTGCTGACAGCCACAACTTTGTGAGACATGACTTCATTTTTTTGATTATGGCCTGCACTGTGTGCATATATGGACCACGTAACCAAAGGTTTCAGCTGCACAGTTTCCTCTCGTCTCAGAAACACTGGCTTACTTTCCACTTAGATCTTCTGCAGTCTCGCACAGATTTGCCCCATTTTGCGGGCTCTGCACTTCAGTAATTCCAGTTTGGGGCCAAATGCCTGCCTGCCTGAAGTCTGTCTGTCTGTCTGTCTGTCTGTCTGGAATGCCAGCTTGTGCTTTGGTGCTCTACTGGTGGTCTGACTGCCACACTAGATTAAGTACCTTGGCCTGATGGGATGAAATATGAATAATTTTACTGGACAATGTAATCGCTGCCATTTTAAGGACTGAATAAAGCTCATACTTTAGCTCATCCATCACTTAAAGTTGAGTGCTGTTGTACTAAATATCAGCAAGGTGAGGGGGAAGTCCTGAGACTTCAGTCCTGAGAAGCTTACAAAAGTGGCGCAGTGCTCGCCCTATCATCCGGAGATCGCAGGTTCGATTCTCACTTCTCGCAGCTGAGGTCTAGAGAGAGCTGATTGGCCGAGCTCTCTCAGAGGGGAGGGATGAGAGGAACTTAGTGCTCCCACATTAGTCACGACTATACAGGCAAACCGGGGCGTCTGTGAGCAAGCGGAAGGCGCTAACCTCCGAGTGTGTTACTCCGCCCCCAATGGCGCGTGAGCGAGCAGTTAGAAAAGATGCGGTCGGCTGGCGTCACGTGGTTCAGAGAAAACCCTTGATAGTCTTCGCCCCTCTCTACTGAGTGGTAGTAGTAGACTTAATGTGGGAGCGCCCCCTAGTGACGGGGAGGAATTGGACACGACTAAATTGGGGAGAAAATTGGGGGAAAATAATAATAATAAAATAAAAAAAACATGAAAAGCAATGGGTATACAATGCTGTTATGCTCTATATTACCACTTGTGGAATGGCTCTGGTCCAGGTTTATCAGAGCTACCTGTTGTATAATGACAATCAATCACCTTACACCTGACTACATCTTCACAATATATCTTCAACAAGTAGCAGTTCTGTCAAACTTCCTTGCCATGCTGTAATGTCTCCATAAAGTATGTCGGCTAGCTAGCTACAATGTGCAGCAACTGGGAGATTCCTCTCAGCAGCAAGTATTGCTAATATGTGTTAGCTACTGTAGTTAGCTAGCTGATAGCAGCTTACCCACCTAGTACCTTTTTTGTTTTGCCAACAGATGTTCTTCAGGGCTTGGATTTCACCAGGTGCTTGAAACATTCCTATGAGATTCGATTTAGAAATGAGTGAGTGCATCAATTTAGTATTGCAGACCTGTCAGTTGATTGGTAGTAAGAGACCCAAGACCTAAGTCTACCAGTAAAACGTTCCCTAACCCACTGTTTCCCAATACTAGCCTGAATTGTCAACACATGGCGGTTTGAGTCCATGGATTCAATCTTGATGTGAATTTCTACCCATGTGATGTGCATTTTGCAGCGGAAATGAAGATTCCTTAAGTATTAGTCAGCCAGTGAGACCTGACATGATCCTATGCTTTTGTAGCTCCATAGCCCCAGGTTTTGAATATTGTGCATTCTGAGATTCTTTTCTGATTAACACGATTGTAAAATGCTGTTATTTTAAGTTAGCTTTCCAGTCTGGACATGCTCCTCTGACATTTTTATTTCCCTCGTTGAGAGGGAACACTTGTAGGGACTTGTACTGTGCTTACTTACTCGTGTGCGTAGTGGCTCTGGGTTCAACTGGGCACCAGAGCTTTCATCAGGAAATCCCATCTGGCAGGTCATGCATGCCACTTCCTGTTCTGCAGACTATTCCATGTGATAAGAGACATTTGACTGGCCTGCTGTGCCATGGAGCTTCATTGATACCACTCGGGGCTTGTGGTTCTCCAAGGGCAAGCAAGCTGTATAACTCACAGACCCACTAATGATGATGACGATGGTGTACCCAGTGTCCTACTTTTCTTTATTGGGTCGTAAAAAGAGGCTTTCTAACTCAACTGAGATATCCACAGACCTTAATCATTGCATGACAAACGCTTAAACCAGGATGAGATCTGTACCTATCAGACAGGAAACAGATCTGCACTGTTTTAGAAGGAAATACCACACCTCTGCTGTCTTGCCCAGTTCAGGATGAGCAAAAACACAGGAATCTGTTGCTATGATAGAATCTCTACTGACTAAGTTTTTTTTTTTTTTTTTTTTTGATGTACCAGTACAGCTGCAACACATCCATTTTCTACAAACACTACTGAAAGAGAAGCATTACTTCTGCTCTGTGGTTTTTTTCTAATGGTTAGCTCACACCTAAAGTCATGCTTCTTCATGCAGAAGTAAAGTTTAAACTTGTGATAAATCACATTCATGACATTGGCCCCGAGTGGCAAACAAAAGTAATTAGTTAAGCACTGAGTTACTGATCGGAATATCGGCAGTTCGATCCCCAGCTCCACCAGGTTGTCATTGTTGGGCTCTTGAGCAAGGCCCTTAAGCCTGTCTGCTCCAGGGGTGCTGTATCATGGCTGACCCTGCGCTCTGGGTTATGTTATCTCAGTTACGCACATACGCGTATAAAGGGAAGAAGCGCATTTCTCCATGCGTGTTACACTGCGTGGTCACATAGCAAGTAAAGCTGTTTAAAAAGCTTATATGCATTCAGAAAAGGATAACGACGTATTTAAATCCCCCGACTCTGCCATAGTCATTATATTTTTCTAAGAAACTATCTGAAGTAACACGAAGTATTTGCGATCTCTGCGAAAAACCAGCACAATATTGTCAAGTCTTTCAATATGAGCTGTGGCGTTTGAAAAGTTATTATTCCAGTCTGCCTAGTTTCGCTACTTTTTCTCATCATGGTTAACCATTAGATGACGGCATGTTGTGTGGGTTTTTTTTTTCATGTTATCTGAAAACTTTTGTCGTGCTTTGTTTTAGTTTTTTCAGTCAGCGAGTAGTTTTTCAAGCAAGAGACGAAAAAATGTCTGGTGACCACCAGTCTAATGACAGTACAGTATGTGTCCTCTGGGCAACTATGAGAACAAAAAAAAAAAAAGCCTGGATAAGTAATCTTTATGTTGGACTGATCTGTCCATCCCATTGTTAATTGAATTGTATTTTGCAGCAGATCCAGCCAATCATCAGTGGTTGAGACGTGGCCTTCAAAAATAGCCTTCTTGATGAAAAGGAAGTGATGTTCCACACACTGATGGATTAGACAAAAGATTGGTACACACACGTTCCTTCAGGGTTCAGCCGTGACAAAGAATGCATGCTTACCCTGGTCTCTGTTGGTGATAATACGTCCCAGCCCCAGGAACAGAGACACACACTCAGTGCTCTGGTCTTCCTTCACCTAATTTCTCACTATTTTTGTTGGTCAGTCTGAACTCAGCAGGAATTTCTGACATGATCCAGACCGTAAGAACATAACATCCATGTGGACACTGGACAGATCTGAAAGAACATTTACCCAAACAAAAAGCCTGAATAATACACTATTGATCCCACTATTTGTTTCTGGGAATCTCTCCTGGCATTGAGGTATACACACACACACACACACACACACACACACACACACACACACACACACACACACACACACACACACACACTTATCAGAGAGGAAATACGTAACTCATGCTGATCACCCTCAGTGCAGCCACAGCACTTTGGTGTGGGGTCAGTCAACCATAGTTAAGCTTGCCAGAATGGGTGGGCTGTGATGGGAGGGGAGGAAATGAACAATCCTGTAAGAAAAAAAAAAAAAAAATCACACTGGGTCACTGGAACATTTGCATCAGAAGGGGGGGTCAAACAGTGCATCTGGGTTTAGACAGGGTGAAAAAACAGATCTGCTGAGTGATTCAGAGCTAGATTAGTAAGAAGATGAGAGGATCTGCATTAACCTCCTCCAGGCTTTTATCCCTGCACTCGAGGGAATGAAGTCATCCCACAGCCGGCTTTCTTAGCCCCACTTTGTGAGCCGAAAACCTTACTTCCTGCATTCTTATGACCCTGATACATCAAGCACGCATGCCTTTGATATGACAAGTCGAAATGATAATTTATAATGGAAATGATGACGTGAGAACCTCCTGTGCCGTGTGTAGTCTGACCTCAACGTGATCGTTTCAAAATATTTTAATAGCCAGATTTCTTTATTATAAATTGTGTTCTTTAGTGTGTATCCAAGAGTTACCATCAAATCACACAGAACTGGCTTAGAAAAGAACAGAAAAGGAACAAGTTCATAAAAGACGGCAGTCAATATTGGTAATATTGCCTTGGTTGAGAGTATTACAAAACTTCTAGTAATGATAGCAATAATTGTTGCTCATCCACAAGAACCAATCTGAGTTAATACTTTAAATGATTTTGTAGTGTTTAGATCCACTGCAAAAGGTGGTCTCTGGGACGAGCCATTTCTGCCGAAATATCAATAATATAATCCACGCTGAAGGCATCCAAAATATGCAATACTCTCCATTGAACAGTTGATTTTGAGATGTGTCTGCTACTTACAATGTGCTCTGTAAATCCTTCACAACGGCCCTAATCTGAGGTGCTGGTTGTTAATTGGTGATTTCTGAGGCTGGTAACTCTAAATGAAGTTCACCCTTGCAGAAGAGGTACATTTTGGTCTTGCTTTCCTGGGAAGGTCTTCATGAGAGCCGGTTCCGTCATGCTGCCGGGCGGGTTTTACAAACGCACTTAACAATCCTGTGCTTGCAAAAACCTATTCCAGAATTCAAGATCTAGATTTCCTTTTCCACTTAGTGATGGTGTAAACAGTGACGGGACAGTACAAATGAATCTGAAACTGATATAAATCTATCCGACAGACTTTGATGTCTTCATGTATGTAATTGTTGAATTTCTGTGTGCTTTGTAACAGTAGGAGGTACAGCTGTTCCTTTTTTTTTTCTTTTTTCTTTTTTTTTTTCCACCATGGGAGCTTTGCCCTCTCCAGTCTCTCACTGATAAAGCCGTGGCAAAAGAGTGAAAAAAGAAAGGCTGTTGAGGGAACGACTGTTTACGTCTATTGCTATAATGAAAGTAATAACAGGAACTAACTTGCTTTGCAGGCATTACATAACATTAAATATAGAAGTATAATCTGTCATTCGTTAGTCAAATTGCGGTGGAATAAAAGAGGAAAGGTGAAATATCTGTACACCCTAGTGTTTCAGTAGTCCAATAAAGCGCTTGTACTGTAATAATTAGAGCTTATTAATGCTAATGAATATACCTTCATTATTGTTTGCGGCAATTAAAATTATAGTATTAAATAATAATTAATAATTAATAATAATTAAATATTTGTTGTGTTCATTATAAATATTTGCATGTAGTTATGCCCAATTAAATTGATACATTTTTAAATAATGGATGGAATACAGCTTGTTTAATTACAGACACATATTAAGTCATTTGTTCCTTTGCTAACGTTACATACTGTATGGATTATTAACGCTGAAGTGAATGGATTGACAGTGTCGAGGAACTAAGTAAGTCAACCAGCATAAGCGGAAAAATCCATAAGATTTAATCTCTGTATCATGGCATGTACATGCAGCATTACTTTATTTTTTACACCTTTCTGTAAAGCTAATCTGCTGCTGTTATTATTGTGCAGTGCTTAATAATCGGAGGAGGACCCTGCGGTCTGCGTACTGCAATAGACCTGTCTTTACTTGGTGCCAAGGTAGTAGTGATCGAGAAGAGAGACTCATTTTCCCGAAACAATGTCCTGCACCTCTGGCCCTTCACCATCCATGACCTCAGAGGCCTTGGGGCAAAGAAATTCTATGGCAAATTCTGCGCAGGCGCCATCGACCACATCAGTGAGTATTGAGAAATCACTATTCAGATACTATACAGAGATACTATATAAAATGACTGTTTTACATAATTCCAGAGAAGTGCATGTTTTTATGGGGAAGTAACTCTGCTCAGTTCTCCGTTTTTTTTTTTTTTTTGCACGCGCTTCCTCTTTTGTACTTGTTTTTACAATTATTACATCAAGCCTGACTGATCTGTTAATACAGTTCTAAAGCCTTGGTAAAAAGTGAAAGGTGAAGGTTTAATGAAGTGAGTAACTGGGAGTGATTACTAGAGCTTAGTGGTCTTGTGCTGACTGTTGTTCATTAGGCATTCAGCAGCTCCAGCTCATCCTCTTGAAGGTCGCTCTGCTTCTAGGGGTCGAGTTCCACGTCAACGTAGAGTTCGTAAAGCTTCTGGAGCCTCCAGAAGACCAGGAAAACGAGGGTGAGTTTGTCCCTGTCTGACCACAACAGAACCAGACACACCTCTGTCCTGCCTACCTGGTTAAACACCATCAGCACTTCAAAGGGCCTCGGACTTTTATTGTTGTTATGAAACGCCTTAGCTAAGGTACATCATCAGTGATGTAACCTGAGGTCATTGAGTGTTTCGGGTCTTTTTTTTAGACCTCTTGAGTGTAACGTAGCAGCCGCTGGAAGTACATGCAGAAGTTTATTAGAGGCTTATCCAAGATTCATTGTTGAAATTTCTACCAGGTGCCAAATAAGTAAACCCATAGAGTCATACATACCTACATACCCTACATGGCCAAAGGTGCATGTACACACACACACACACACACACACATATACATCTGGGTCTTCTCTGAACTGTTGCCACAATGATAGAAACAAAAGAAATGTACAGAATGTCCATGTAGTGTTTGCAGTAGCATTACAGTTTCCCTTCTTTGGAACTAAAAGACCAAACCTTTTCCAGCACGACAATGCAAGTGTACTCAAAGCAAACCCAACCTCAACCCATATCTATATATATATTAGACTGGCCACGCCAGGCTGAATAGTGCTAAAGAACAATAACAATGAATGAATGAATGACGGATCGGGTGAGACTGAGACCGATCAGTGGTGCTAGTGAATAAAATAACATTCAAGTGAATAAATAACATTAAAATAGTTCAGCGTTTCAAAGTATAACTGAAGCCACTCATTAGTGCATGTAGTAAGATGCAAATATTTTTAAATGCAGATTTAAATGCAGCACATTTTTAGCACAGTTAAACACCCACTATCACATGAGTGATGGTGTAGCCACAATGTCAGCGGCTTTTTGTTTAAAGCTAATGAGGGTCTATGCTGAAATTCTTTACGCTACGAAAAGTAATATCCTAAACACAATATATTTTACGAATAAAACATCTTAAATCTGAAAGCTTGTACTAACTGGAATAAAATGACAGATTTTAAATTCAAATCCGAGATATGAAAAAATGAATAGAATAAGCTAAATAGGGTCAGCTGTCTTTTGCTAGTGTCCTTTTCATTGCTATGCAAATTTCATAAATGCTTTACTCACTTATGAACCGGTGACAATACAACACACTAATAACACTACAATCTTTAAGATTTTTGATGACTGACGCGTTAGCCATGGCTTCACTTGCATCCTCCAATATGGCAGCAGTTCTAGCGACAAGCGCTATACTGTATATGCTTTCGGCTACGTCCTGTCTACTCCATAAGATATCCATGTTTCAACCTCATTGTAGACCAAATCCAGTCCTGGAGAGCCAGTGTCCAACACAGTTTGGTGCTTCTTCTTCTCAAACACAGCTGATTTAACTAATCTGTTAATTACTAGGTTCAGTGGATGTGTTTAGGTGTTGGTGAATTACAAACTGTGCTGGTCACTGGCCCTCCAGGACTGGATTTGGACACCCCTGTCCTAGACCTTCACCTGCGTATTATGAGAGTTAGAGACTAAATCTGGAAGGGGAATGTATTTAACTATCCATGAAAATAAGAACAGTTTCATGTAGTGTGTCATGTGTAGGCATACAGTTCGTAATTGAACGTGACTTGGTAGTTTTATGTGCCAGCTCTTTAATCCTAAATGGGTATGCAGGGAACCTGATTTATTTAACAGCGGCACACACCGGTACCTGCTAAGGGCACAATTTTATCCAATGATTTTAATGCACTAAATAGCCAAAAGTATGCGGACAAAACCCTGACCTCAAACCTGTGGGATGACATGGATTTCTCACCCAACACTGATGTGTTTGTGGCAGTCATGCTCCAAAATGTAGAAGAAAGCCTTTCCAGGAGAGTGGAGGTGTGTATAGAAGCCCAGTTCAGACCAACTGCTTATTAACGGAATGAGACATTCAACAAGAACATGGTCGTGGACAGGTGTTCACATACTTTCGGCTATATAGTGAACGTAATACCACTAGTGTACTGCACAAAATAAAGTGAAACCATTTAACAATTTACCTTGAAAAAAAAAAAAAGGTAAATAGTAAGATGAAAATATTCCTTTCAGTAAAAAGCAGTCAGGTATAGCATAAGCAAATCTGACTTTCCTCAGCAGAAACACAGGCAGTGACAACAGTGAAACTGAACCCTGAAATATCTATATCAGTATAAATAGGCTGGCTGGGATGACAACAGAAGCAGCCTCAGATGAAAGCAAACACAGTACAGATCCGAGGGCGTGTCCTGGGTGCAGCGAGAGCAGGTGAGCCAAAACAGGAAGGCTCAGAGCCGTACGCTACTTTCGTTGGATCACACAGGAGTCCGTTTTCCATTAGTCCCCATGTGACTGGCACCCCTGTCTCAGCAGACAATACTAAGGCAAAACACAAGGCTTCCTGATTCTCTTAAACACTGCCATAACAGTCACTATGACAACCAACCAACAACGGCTGTTAATATCATTCGTGGAAAAATTTCTCTGTTTTTAGCCGGCGGTCTCCTCCCAGGTCGGTATTAGTTTATAGCTGCAGTGCATCTACTGGGTCAGCGCGCAGTTTTGTTCTGATTAACGCGAAACAACAGTTCCTTACGTTAGTAAGCTATTAATGGATGATAATGAGCTCATCGGTCTAATTGGAAACACAAAGCTCTGAGATGAAGTAATGCTTCCATGAGAGTTGAAGCTGTTCTTTTATGGAGCTGCGCTGCTCAGAGACTGCTGATTAAACCGCTCTTCTGTCTATTCATCACAGACATGAGTCAGCTAATGAAAACAAATTGAGAGTTTTTGCTGCCGTGACCTTGTTTTATGGCCATGCGAAGTCAGTCAGATCACGCAACCTTTACCCACTTTCTGTTTTTCTCATTCTTTCATATTCCGTTGGGGTTTGAGCGATCCAAGAGTCTCTTAAGAAATCCCCACGTTGTATCAGCTTGATACAAAACGAGTTTTCTTCACTGCTTATAAACATATTTTGATTTGATAACATCACAATGAAGGCCAAATTGTTCCCTGTGTAAATTTGCTAAAAATGGGTTGCAGTTGTTGGGATGTTTTATATAGCAAATTAGACTTTTTAGGGGATCATAACAGTGCGAACTGTAAGAGGACGTGAATATACTGTAAGTACAGTATATGAAACGGGTCAGCAGTGAAAATGATGTACAGGTGTCATAAAGTATCACCAAGTATCAGGATTATTGTTTTAGTTATTTTGTCCCTACTGGATTTAATTTTTTGTTTATTGTTATTTGGGTTTACATTTAATTGGTCATCATCACAAAAATTGAAGATGATGATGATGATGATGATGATGATAAGCAAAAAAATGCTAATGCAAATAGGTTTATTTATTTATTTATTTATTTATTTATTATTATTATTATTATTATTATTATTATTATTATATTTACATTAACATGCAACATCCACATGCGTGCCTTTACGTTACAGGGCCTGGTTGGAAAGCGGAGATCCGGCCATCAGATCACCCTGTAGCTGACTTTGACTTTGATGTTGTGATCGGGGCTGATGGGAGACGAAACACGCTTGAAGGTACATTACCATCTAAATATTTTCTGTTTTGTGACCAAGAACTTCATACAAGTCGTTAGAATCTCTATAAATAATCCCCTACTGAATTAAAAGCACACGTGGGATCCTGCGTGTTTACTTAGTAACCAAGTAGCTATAATTATCGTTGCTCTATAAATATGGAGGAAATGATCCAGGGGTAACCAAAACAACTTCGAATACGATACGGGAGCATGGAAACACCAACAGCATGCCACCGTGCCTTGTTTTTGTTGACAAGTCCTGTAAACAAGCAACGTCTCTCTCCTGAATTACAGCACGTTTTTAAATGTGACAATATAAAGGAGACAAAAACCAGGAGACGTTTCTCACACTTCTTATCAACTATGGAGCTCGAAAAAGTCTGACTTAGAGAACCTTGGCTGTTGTTCTTGGCTATGCTCCCTTTGCATTTGAGCTGCATTGTTTCATCCAAGAGAGCTACCAAGCCAAAAAATCAAGTCCTGCTCTGTAAAACGATAGTCCATGATGTCACAGGATTTTGCTAAACATTTGGATATAATATGAAATCACCAGTTCAGAATCAGTTCCTGAACAGCACCGCGGGCTGAGGCTGCCTGGCCGTAGTTCAGTGAATGACGCTGGACTGTTGGATTCTTTCCCTCATACCCGTCATCTTTTTACCTATCCTTTAAACAGATGCTTATTCCTAATAAGGTCATTCTCAGGCTCCTTCAAATGGTGACCTATTTACTTTACTGCACACTTATGGGAAACTTTGAGGGGGGAAACATGCTTTTCTGGTTTGTCCTCTGCTGTAATCGGGCTGCTCGGCCAATCTGGTGGAAGTTAAATATATCCTCGTCTGAGGCCTCACGGTCATGCGGGGAGAGCACAGCTGCTTTTGGAGGAATGGGTGTGGGCGTGCGCATGGAAGGACGATGTCTCTTTTGAATTAACTTGGCCAGTAATTAAATGCAGCTCCGGGTCAAGAGCCACTTTGCAGAGCCTCGTACATTATTTTGGAGGACAGGAGCTCTGCGGTTGCAGGTCAATGAGTACTCCGAGGCTCATCTTTAAGCCATTAAATCACATAATGGATGCGGAAATGCTGTAGAAGTGAACAACTACCTGTGCTGTATCAGTTACTTCAGTCTAAGCACTAAAGGAAACATGCAGCTTCCTCCTCCCAAGGTTCTGTCAGATCAAATGAGATAGCCGTGGCCACTGCGTAGCTCCACGTCCCAGCCTTTCAAAGCCGTTTACATCTTTGTGGTGAAGCCAAGATTTTCAGATCTTAAAATAACCAGCCTGTGATTTAGGTAACAGTTGATTTCAGGAGGATTAACATGCCTCCGCCTGGATGGAAAGGAAAAGTGCCACAACACCAACTTTTCTTTCTGTCTCGCCCGCTTTCTCCATCTTTCTCTAAAGGAATACTTGCACTTTACTCGTCCTTTCACTTTTTTGAATATTTCCATCACCTGCATTTGACTTCCAAATTCTTGTTCTCCAATTAGGATTGTTTGACATGATATCTTTGCACAGCATTCTGCACCTACATCTACAGACAATACACAGCAATTCAAGCTGATATGTAAGAAATGATGCCCTGTTGTCTGCTTAAAAAGATATATTTTATATCTAAAAAAAAAAAAAAAAAAAAAAGTATATATAAAGGCCCTTGCATCAGCCCATATGAGATGGTTTGGCCATTCTTTCTGGCCATACATTCCATTCCATCTCTGATAATCTATAAGGCTCACCATTTACATCTGAATGATTATGAGGTCATAATGATGAAGGGTTAAAATGAAACGCCATTTTAGGATAATAAAATTGAGAAATTTCATACACAAAATATCGGAGCTCTGTTGATCAGCTATATGTTAGTCTGACCAAAGTAACACAGGTGTTAAAGGGTTGAATGTTTTTTTAAAGGGTTTAAGTTAAAGGGTTTAAAGCAGAGATTCGAGGCATGTACACAACCATACAACTCATTTTGCATTAAAGGCTACACGATAAAAAGGCAGCGTAACTACATTTAAGCTAGTGCACATGATGTCAGTTAATCAATAAAAGTACTCTGCTTTTAGGAAGCAAAACCACCACCTTATGTCAAAAAAGTACTTCAATAAAACGTACTAGTTAAACTAGCTAACTTAGGGATTCAGCTATTAACTAGCAAATTTACCTTGTTCTGTTTCTAAGCATAAATTCTGGTGAATAGAAAAAAAAATTATATTGACATACATGTGACAAATGAACACATGTGACAAATAAAAAATCTAAAATGTAAAGGCTAGCATAGCAGCCTAAATTGTATAAAAACATAGAAACGTAGTTCTCTGTTTAACTTCAACTGTCCATTTGACCTGTTGAAGCTAGCTGGCTAATTAGGTCTCCGAGTTAGCTGGTTAGTTTTTTTGTTGTTGTTGTTAATTTATGTTGTCGTGTCAATCTGTCTTGTCTCAGCTAGCCAGCTAATTAGGTTTCCTACTTAGCTAGTTAGTTTTTGTTAATTTATGTTGTATGTAGCACCTGGGTCCTGGAGGTATGTTGTTTCGTTTCACTGCGTAATGAACTGTATATGGTTAAAGTGACACTAAAAGCCTACTTGACTACTTGACCTGACTTGACTTGAGTCCTCCAGGGCTGTGAAAATGTGACATTTTTGTTTTGTACACCCTAACAATCTTCCAACAATCAAACCAAGACCCTGGAGGTGCAAGGCGACAGTGCTAACCACTACACTACCATGCTTGCTACGTTGTTGTTGGAGTGCAAGTCGTGCGGAGGGATGTGGGGCAACCGAGGAAGTCCAACAACGACAACAGTTGCCTAGCAAGCATGGTAGTGTAGTGGTTAGCACTGTCGCCTTGCACCTCCAGGGTCTGGGTTTGATTCCCGGTCAGGCTCGAAAAAACGAACAATTAAAATGCGTAAAATATGCAGCGTAATGAGTGTGACCCCGTAGAACCAAAAACGTTGCTATCGTATTTTTTACAGTAAACTTCTGTCAACCACAGCTGTCGTTTTTTATCGTAAAATTTACACTTTGTTTTTTTACAGTGCAATAACGGTGCTACCGTATTTTTTACGGTAAAATTCTAGTAACCACCGCTGCCAGTTTTTTACCGTCAAATTTACGGATTTACGCACCGTTTTTTTTACAGCGTATGTACTGTAGATTCAGAATGAGATGCACATCAATCACAATTATTTTTCCTCATTAGAACAATCAACAGCATGTGTTTTTACACATGGTTCAACAGCTTTACTTGTGGCTGCATAGCCGTATTTAACATAAGTATTCACAAAGCCAGCTCTGGCGAAACCCCCCTGATCATACAGCTAGAACAAATCGGGATGTCCTAACCCTCTCTCCTCTTGTCCCTCCTGGTCGTCAGGATTCAGACGCAAAGAGTTTCGCGGAAAACTGGCCATCGCCATTACAGCCAACTTTATCAACAGGAACACGACAGCAGAAGCCAAAGTGGAAGAAATCAGTGGTGTGGCCTTTATCTTCAACCAGAAGTTCTTCCAAGACCTCAAACAGGAGACGGGTGAGAGTGAAAACATATGCGACGTCCAAGCCAAACATTTACTGGACGGTTCTCAATGCTGGGGAAAGTTCTGTAAGAAAATCTGATTATATACCGTGACAGCGATGGTGGAGTTACGTAAATGGGGACCGTTGTTATCTGTTGTTATAAACTATATAATTCATAGTTCAGTTCTCTTGCTGTTACTTGTATTTATATCTAAAATTATTTATGTCTCTCCTCTGGAGGCTCTTTCCATGGATACAGACTTAGTGTATACTTGTTATGACTAGCCTTCATTAGAGTTGAATTCCTCAGTAAATCCTCTCTTGTGCTCTTTATTATCACGCTTAGACGTAATATAAAAGATCAGATGATATAATTGACGATATTATTACGAGACAACCGTTCTGCTTTGAATGACGCATCTGATGATCGTGTCTCCGTTTCAGGCATCGACTTGGAGAACATTGTGTATTACAAAGACAACACACATTACTTCGTCATGACGGCTAAAAAACAGAGTCTTCTGGACAAAGGAGTCATCATTCATGTAAGTAGCGGCCGTGGCACGCGAAATAGGAAGTGGGTTAAGATGGTTGCGGGTGGCGAGAGGGACACAGCCTTTTCTGTTATGGGTTCCTGCCAGTTTAAGAGGCTGTGAGAACACGATGTTATAAACACTGCGAATGATGGTGTAAACATTTGTAAGAGCATATTTCAGGACCTTATGATCGCCCCCTCTCTCTTTATATACCGTGTATTTACATATACGCAGTGGCATTTTCATATTCTTCAGGTGTCAAGAGCTCATCCTGACTAACTGTACAGTCTATACTGCCTTCTTATAAACCACTTAAAAAATCGAAATTAACATTGAGATCGCACAACCACGCACAGTGTGTCCAAGTTTCTCTCCAAATGCTTTATAGAGCAACACCAAAACTATGCTGAAACTCATACTGGTGGTTTCCTGTTAAAAACAAAAAAAAAAGAAAAAACGTTCATGGGTCTTCCTCTTTCTTGAATATATGATGGGCTGCTGTGGTTTTACTCCAGATTTCTGCATGGAAAATGACTAACCAAGTGACTTCCTATTAAAGTCAAAACAGAAGGCCGATAATGTGATGATGACTATTCTGTGCTCCAGGATTACATCGACACAGAGGCTCTGCTCAGCAGTGACAACGTGAACCAGGAGGCTCTGCTGTGCTACGCTCGGGAGGCTGCTGACTACGCCACGCATTACCAGCTGCCCACACTGGAGTATGCCATGAACCACCTCGACCAGCCTGATGTAGCCATGTTCGACTTCACCTGTATGTATGCTTCAGAAAACGCCGCACTGGTCAGAGAGCGGTTTGGGCATCAGCTACTGGTGGCGCTGGTGGGAGACAGCTTGCTGGAGGTGGGCTGAGAGAATGGGTACATTGGTTTGCTTTTGGGATTTTTGTTCTCTTGTGTTTAATTTTCGGATCTGTTTGTGCTTATAGCCCTTTTGGCCCATGGGGACAGGGTGCGCCCGTGGCTTCTTGGCAGCTTTTGATACAGCGTGGATGATCAAGAGCTGGGCACAGGGCAGAGGGCCACTGGAAGTGCTAGCTGAGAGGTTGGCATGGTTTAGAGAACATGCATACTTATAAATACACACACACACACACACACACACAAACACACACACACATCCTAAAACAGAGATGCATGCTGCAAGCCAAGCCCAGAAAGATGTTTATCTTACTTTCAAAGACTTTACCCTGCTGCTTTGGTTGTTTTGGGTTTCTGCCCTCAGGGAAAGTCTTTACCGACTACTACCTCAAACAACACCTGAAAACATCGCCAAGAACTTTGATCAGTACACCATAGATCCTGGAACACGCTATCCCAACCTCAACTCCAACTGTGTCAGACCACACCAGGTGCAGTGGACTCTCTTTTTATTACTTAAGGGTTCTTCATAGGGCTGCATGATGCCCGCATAATCCCGTCATGACAGCTCTGGATTTTATGCATAACATACGTGGAGGTGTATGCAGGCAATAACAGTTATAAACACTGCTCTCAATGTGAGTTTCAATGTCAAACTGACATAACACCAGAGTCAAGTGACGTAGATACTTCAGTACAGTTACACCCACTTTACTAGGTTACTACACTTCTACTTGACTTTCCTACACTTTTGTACAATCAGGCGAACTTTACTTAATACTAAATACTACACTTCAATACAGTACATTGGCTAGGAAAAAAAGTTGTACACTCTAAGATTTCAATCACCTGAAATATGAAATCAGGAATATGCCCGTACCATCAGGGAAGAAGAACTTCATAGATGTGACACGCTGGTTATTCAGTACATTCATGTCGGAGGACTTTCTTTTATTTTATTGCCACGTAACATTGCCTAGACCTGACCAACAATAGGGTCAGTTTGAACTCATCAGACCCCATGACCTTTTCCCTTGCTCCAAAGTCTAAGTCTTTATGCTCACTAGTAAATTCAAACCTTTTTTTCTGATTATTCTCACTAACAAGTGGTTTTCTTCTGTGCACACAGCGATTTAGTCCCAATCCTTCGAGTTCTCATCACATTGTGTTTCAGTGATCTCCATTCATGAATATATATATATATATATATATATTTTTTTACCACATTTCTTCCACAAAGTTGACAGTTCAGCACTATCCTTTCATGTATTGATAATGTGCTGAAGGGTTCTTAATCCAGTTCCAGCAATTCTCAACTAAGGAGAAAACTCCTTAGTTGTTTTCTTTGCTTGAACAACGCAAAAAAAGTTGACTCTTCTGAAACGGTGACTTTTTAAATTGTATTTTTTTTTGGCCAGGCAGTGTACTTTGCTACAGTTATATTCACTTTACAGTACTACTTTCCTACATGATAGCACTTTATTACAGTTACACTCATTTTACAACTTTACTACACTTTAATATTTTGCTTCAATTGCACCACTTCACTACTTCACTACACTTCAGTACTTGTGTTCCATTACATGTGCCTTAATGATTTTTCAGCACTTAACTTTTTTACCAAAATTAAATGTAGTACTTCTTTTTATAGGCGCTAAATTGCTATATTTTACTCTACTATAATTCAACTCGCTTTGCTACTTTACCACACATCAATGTGTTCATTAAAATGTTACTCCACTTTGCTATTATAAAATTACACACACGTTACCATATAACTGCTTTAATACTATATAATTAAACACCTTAGTGCATTACGCTTTATTAATTTGCCACAATAAAACTGATTAATATTTAACTACACTACTATATTACTACAGTTAAACTCGCTTCATTAATTGTTTACGTCTAAGATCCAGACGAGACATATAATACCTGTGTAATTATAGTGTCGTCACATTGCCATGCGAAGTATTCAAACAGAAATAAGAAGAATGCATTCATTTCATTTAGTCTAACCTTTGCTTGGTGAGTAACATCACATCATCACCCTTATAAGAAACATACCACAAGTGCACTGAGCTGAACTGTCATGAGGGCTTGATGTCTAGTAAGCCTGAACCTATGATAATGCAACGTTATTTTATTTCGACATCAGGACTTCGTGGTACGTAGTTAACACCTGCGACAGTAAGTTTTTATGCCCGTTGTCATGAAGGCTTTATATAGCTGATATTGTAAAATGTAAAGGATATTTACGCTGGTGAGTGAGTTAACGCTTGCTCTTTTTATGCACGCAGGTCCGTAACTACTACATGTGTGGTGAGCTGAAGACCTGCTCCCTGGAACGAGCTGCTACCATCCGGCGCCCGGTTAATCTGGCACGACGAGGTCAGCTTAATCACTGTGCACACTCTTACCATTCTACATTTGTGTCAAACCTAAACAGAGACAAGTTCGACAACTCGAAAGGCTAAAGGTGAAGTCCTTTAGAGTGAAATTCCTTTGTGCAGCACATTCCTGCACACGCTTTGAGCAGCAGCGCGAGTGTGCGTCTGTGCTTCTCCATTGTGTGGGAGACTAAGGATTGTTTTCATAAGCGGAGTCACATAGAGAGGGGGTTTCATAGTCGGTGGTCTGTGTGTAGACGGAGGAAAATTGTGGCGAGCTACGCCGCTGTGAAGCTACAGGGTTGTAAAAATATTTCCTCTGTATGAACAAAACTGATTCAAGTCATCAATCACGCTCTACCTAGCTAGCGATCTGAGATTACTAGTTATTTTTATTCTAGGTTTTTTTTTTTTTTTCAGAGCATTTTTATGAGACATAAAAGGAAAGAAATGAACAGTAAAATGCACAATCCTGTAGCTCAGATGAGTATAGATTAGGAGTCTAATGCAGTTTGCTGGTTCTGATTAATTAACTTGATGCTATTCTGCTAGAATATAAGACTGGGATTCCTGTCCCAGTAGAATCTATTCTCAGATTTTAGATTAGGTTAGATTTTACTTTATTGTCATTGTGCAAAGAGCATGTACAGAGCCAATGACATGCAGTTAGCATCTAACCAGAAGTGCATAAGTGGCCAGATTACAATAAATAATAATGCGGTAAATAAAAAAAAGGGTTCAAGGGTTCTACAGGAGTGAATGTGATTAATGTACAGAAAGTGCAGAAGGTTACAAGATATATAGTACAGACCAAAAGTTTGGACACACTTTCTCATTCTAAGAGGTTGAATTTGTATTATGGCAAGAAAAACGAGTGGCCATCATTACTTTAAGAAATGAAGGTCAGTCAGTCCGAAAAATTGGGAAAACTGGTGGTCACAAAAAGCATCAAGCGCTACAAAGAAACTGGCTCACATGCGGACCGGCCCAGGAAAGGAAGACCGAGAGTCGCCTCTGCTGCGGAGGATAAGTTCATCCGAGTCACCAGCCTCAGAAATCGCAGGTTAACAGCAGCTCAGATCAGAGAGCAGGTCAATGCCACACAGAGTTCTAGCAGCAGACACGTTTCTAGAACAACTGTTAAGAGAAGACTGTGTGAATCAGGCCTTCATGGTAGAAGATCTGCTAGGAAACCACTGCTAAGGACAGGCGACAAGCAGAAGAGACGCGTTTGGGCTAAAGAACACAATAAAGAACAAAATAAAGAAAACTCTTTCAATCTGACTGATATCTTATAATGGTTAATGATAACTCATAGGATTTTTTGTTGTCCTGTGTTACAGAATCTGAGATCAGGCCCAGCAGGTTGCTGACGTGGTGTCAGAAGCAGACAGAAGGCTATCGAGGCGTCAGTGTGACCGACCTGAGCTCATCGTGGACTAGCGGTCTAGCCTTCTGCGCTCTCATTCACCGTTTCAGAACACACCTCATGTAAGATTCCACCACCGTTAACGTCACTGGGACAGATGCGGCTCTTACGTTATTACATTACGTTCGCGTAACTTTGAGTTCAATATGGTGAGGAGAGAAGTAAAGTATTTATGTGTGGGCATAAATGTTTTTTGGCATTTATAAGGCAACTGAGTGGAGGAAAAAAATACCAAAAACACCTGAAAGAGATATATCAAAGTGAAACGTTTACTAGTCAGTTTACTAGTTCAGACACCCAGTACAACGTTACACGGCTGTAAACATGTCGAAAACCATTTACTACTGAGGTGCTCATAAATTCTCGTCTGTGATGACGGCAGTTCCTGATATCGCTCATATCACTTTATGAGCTTCTGACATGACGGAGTTTGCTATTGTGCAAAACCAAATATGAGCAGGAGACGTGAAAACTCTTTTGGCCTCTGGAGTAAATGGTTCCTTTCTTTCCATTTCCAGTTCAGGGGCAGGTTAGACAGCATAACCATGTGTTATCAAAGGTCAGTTTTGGGTGTGCTGTAAAATCTTTGATAAAAACCTGAATCAGATTAACCCTTAAAATTACATGATGGTGCTCACACTTAAAAAAAAGAAATTCTTAAAAATCGCACGTTGCACAAAAGTTACACACTTTTTACATAGAGACATAAATGTCATGTTGCACTAACCGTAATTGCAAATCAGCTCATCAATCAAGTTCTGCGCTTTGTCACAGAAACTATGTACACATTTCAAATGGATACATTTTCACTTTCATCTTTTCATCTTTCATCTTGTATTTGTGCTATACAGTATCTGTGTTCCTTATCGTGCTTTCCCTATTCTAGTGATTATGATTCCTTGAACGAAGAAGACTCTGCTACAAATATCCAGTTAGCATTTGACACAGCGGAAAAAGAGTTTGGCATCAAGCCGTTCGCTACGGGGCAGGAGCTTGCATCCGGCCAAGAGCCAGACAAGAACAGTATAGTGACCTACCTGTCCAAATTCTACGAGCTCTTCAGGGGAACGCCTCTGCCAGCCTCAGGTAGTAGATACAGTATGTCTCATTAACAAATGATTCACATACCAGGTCACAATGGTGACAATCATAGTGTAATACGGTCGGTGGAATATGAGCTATATGTATCTCATAATCATGTTTGATAAAGATGCATATTTCATACATTGTGTTTCCATTGAATTGGTTACAAATTGTTGAAGTTAGTTATAACAAAGTAAAATAAGGAATCCGGTTAACTGTAATGTTCTGCCACACACATCCAGGTTGATAAAATATCTACGGAATATCAATTGTATGGAGATGATCTATGCTTCAGTGCACGTCTCATATGTACTTCCACTCCCATTCCCTGAAATTTACCAGCTCACACCACACACTTCTCCAGCAACACAGTAGTATTATAATGCATACAGTACGTTGAGTGGACATTGTATCACTGGTTCCATTAAGGCTTGCCAGGAAAAAAAAAAAAAAGTCAAAACATATTCATTAGCGGGCATTTAAAGAGAAAACCAGATGTGCTCACGCCTGTTTCCTTAGCTTTTCAGTTTCAGTAAATTCGATTAAAGAAACGTTCAGTCCATTTGCTATTAATTGTCCGTGTGTTGCAAAGCCGGGAAATATTTTTTATATATCTCATTTTTATTTCAGATTCGAGAAGGGAAACAGCAGGAAATAAAAAGGAATGCACAGAAAGAGGTTCTCAACCTATCTTTAGATCAATGAGCTTCACACAGCCTCGAAAACGGATCCCAAAGGTACATAGGGCCATCAGCTTTATTGTTTTTTTTTTATTTTATCTCCCTTTAAATACATTTTGTCCCAGTTTACGTTGGGTTGCACCTCACAATTCCTTCCATCTCCATCTAGTTCACTGCGTCCTTTGAGGATTTTATAGCAGTTTGTATCAGTGCCTCAATGCTTTATCTGCCTTTTGTCTTTCAGGATGACACAAAGGTAGAGGATAATGATTCTTTTAACAAAAGGAGACGGAGGACAGTCTGCAGTTTTTTGGAACAGGTGGATATGGTGCATTCGGTTACATTTTAAAATGTTTGGACATGTAACGCAAATACTTTCCGACTTTTGACGCTGTAGTCACTGCTTTCGAGACTCATACAGTATGACTCATGTCATAAACAACGTGCTATACAAAGTATATGAAAAAGGCAGTTCTAAAGGAAAAATGCTTTTGAGTAAATTGCATCCACGCAGTAAGACACTCTGCTAGTGTCAGAATGATGTAAAAAGGTTTGCAATCTAGGACTGTTTTGCTCGGTTCAGGATTTTACATGTTAGTGATCATGTGCAAGTTCACCCATTGCATTCACATTCAGGAAGTAAAAGGCCTGGACCGTGAAAATCTACGGATAACTTGTTGCCAGCTTGCAGAAGCGACGCGTCTGTCTGTGGGAAATGTACAACAATATGCATATTACAGGAACTTGGCTGGGAGTTACTGCCACATCTGTACACTGGCTGTAACAGTCCTGACCTCATTTCCACATGTTTGGGGAATTAAAGGAGTTCCTGGGAGGCCAACGGTTTAGATGTGAAGTAGGCAGTTTGATCATGGCTCTGGCGTGCTGACTGGCGTATGCTGGGATAAGTGCATTGCTGTAGCAGGGGATTATATAAATGAAGTGAAGGTAGTTTTAACTCTTATACTGTAAGTGTGTTACTGTATGTTGTTAATGCAAGTCAGGGAGGCTTATTTGGCTCACAACAACAAGCTCACAATAAGTTTACACCAGTGTTATCAATTGTGCACTTGTGTGTCAGAGCTTATTGTTGTTGTTTTTTTTTCTGTTTTTTGGTCAGGAAAACAACCTCTCCAGGCTAGGCACAACATCTGACAGGCAGGAGCTGAAAGAGAATAAAGTCAAATTCATGGCTTCTCAGCTACTGGCAAAATTTGGGGAGAGCTCTCCGAGCTGCACTCTGCGTCGACAGGTAAAGTCCAACTATCACCGGCGAATCCACTGTATGTTTGTGCTTTTTCAGCGTATCTCTTCTTTTGGCCTCGTTCAACTGAAAGTTTAGAAAACCTCAGTCAGAAATCATCAGGATCAGGATCAGCTGCTGATGACTGGATATCAAAAATGACCATTTCATGCTTAACTATTATATACTATTACATCTACAGCTATAGATAGGACTTAGACAGATATAGATAGACAGGCCGCCATGTCTTTCTCCATTCGGTCTGTTTCATCATGACAGGTTTATTGTTTTTTTTTTTTTCTTTCTGTTGGTTCACTAATCAGGCAAGAGGGGTTAAACTAAAGTAAATATCTATTCTTTTCGACATAATGTCTCTATCATTTCAAGTCATTGAAGTGCATTCAGTTTGATCCCCTCTGAAAGTATTTCAAATGGTCTGTTTGGTCTGCCGAAATAGTTTTCTGTGACAACAGTGCAAGATATCGAGCATTTACACATTTAGTGCACTTTCCCTGGAAAGCCGCTATCCCTTTTTATCCCTAACTGTGAAGCTGTGCTCTCTTCTCTAGTAAATTCTCTCCAGTAATTTTTCTTCCTTTCCCGATGGCCCGTTAACCACATCGGCTTTCTCTTCCTGACACCGCCTCCGACTTAAAAATCACAGCTCACTGCAAATTTTCCGAGCCCTGCGAGACCTCCATCACTCGAACTGACAGAACTCCCACTCTTCATAAAACCCAGGAAGAAGCCCCCACCACCTCCACCTCCTAAAAAACAGGTAGATTTTAAAATCCTGCAGTCACTCATACAGTCAGGACCAAAAGTCTGAGAGCACCAGTGAAAACGTGTATTGAAATGGTGTCCTAGAAATTCCAGACTTTCAATGTTGTCTCAGACTATTGGACCCCACTGTACTGTACATTCCCAGCGCGAATCACTCACACAGATGCGTAGCTGAGTCCTCCTGTATGTTTACAGATCCAAGCATCAGCGTGCTCAGCTGCTCTCCTTCCTTTTCCCTTCAACATCCCTTGCCGCGAAAATCCTTGCCAAAATCTCACGCGGCCTCCTCACGCTCCACACTCACGCTCACACGCCAAGCCTGCCGACACACACATGCCACCCACATCATCACAGTCAGAGAAACCAGAAGCAGACCACGCTGCATCCTGTCAATCTGCCATACTGAACATGAAAGCGATGCTGCAGCGGCTGCAAAGAGTGGAGGAAAAGATCAGCGAGGTGATCGCCTCCTCTTTTTCTCTTTCTATCTCTCTCTCGCTCTCTTTCTCCACTGTCCTTTCTTATTATTTTAATCAATCGTCAATAATCTGTAACTTCATATTTAACATGCAAAACCTTTCTCCTCCTGCTCCTTCCTTCCTGTTCCGTCTTTCCTCTTTCTGACCCTCTGCAGAGGAAAGCACAGACAGAAAACACTAGAGAGTTTCGGAGAAAAAGCATAAAGGAGAAAGCCGTCCACTTGAGTTCCCTCTTCTCTGGTAGCAGCATCGTACCATCTCAGGTGAATTTGTGTTGCATGGTGTGCTGTGGCCTGACGGCTCAATTCCTCGGCTGCATGTTCCGGCGGTTGATTTGCACAAACAATGATTAAACCAGAGTCTACCGCAAATGAATGGTTTGTTGATCTATGATATGTTTTAGTTTTCATTTTGTTGCACGGCGATTAAATTATGACTTTAACCTGTGGTTTAACCACAGCAATGCTTATCTTACCGCAGAGCTTTTTGATGCATTCAGAAGTAAAGAAGCAACAAGTCTAATGTGACGAAGTTATGAACTACATTTAAATGAAAGATTAAATGCATTAAGTGATTGTCCTTGTTGGTGCAACCCAGTCTGTGATTTTGTCAAGGATGCATAATAATAAGCACTCGTTTTTTATCTCCTGCTTTATTTTAATTGGCTAAATAAATGCCCTTGTGCATCACAGCGTGCATGTTCCTTTCAACAGCATCATGCCCTGTTTTTGTAAGAAATCATTAAAATGAATGCGCATGGCTTGCTCCATTATGGGCCCGGGGAGAGAAAACTGAAAAAGCAGATATAATTCCCTCAGCAAGCTGGGTGTTGTGAACTCTGAGCGCTTAGAGACTCTTTTGGCTTCGGGAATCAGCGTGGATGGAAGCACCGACTCCATTGCCTCTTCGATCAGATTTTTACAGTTTTATTACACACACACGAGGGAAAGACATTAATGTCCATGACTGACTCAGGCAATGGCTTTCAGTGCTAGAGTGGGCTTTTATTGCTACAATAGTAATATTTTCATTTTGTACATTTTCACTGGAAAATATGTTTTTCTTTTAAATTCCCCAACCACCTCTAGGTTTCCAATCATGTTTCCTTTGGTAATGAAATGGCTCTGAATGTTCGAATTTAATTCAATCTAAACTGGAAGCCTCAGGTTTTGTGGTACTGTATATCACAGTGACACTTAAATCTATGTGCTAAGTGCTTCAAATATTTCTATTTGGATTTTAATGAAATATGGGATCGGATGCTTTTGTAATGAACCTCATGCCCCCAAAACACTGGAAAACCCTAGTGTAAGAATACATTAATTGGTCTCAACTACAGAAGCATAGGTTTTATTGAAAAAAGCATGCATTATTATTATTATTATTATTATTATTATTATTATTATTATTAAGTTAATAATAATAATAATGTAATTATATATACAGTATTATTATTATATATGTATACAATTATTATTACAATATTGTATTATTATTATTATTATTATTATTATTATTATTATTATTTAGCTACATATATTTCCTAAAAGATCAACACATATTTTGATTTAAACCAGTGCAACCAAGCCTAGATTATTAGTAAGGACTGCAACTATTTCATGCTATTTTTTTTTTTCTTACTCGACCATTCATATTGATGAATGCGGCCTTTGTTTCTTCCACAAGGTTCAAACTCGCACCTTTCATGCTCAAACCCACATCTCATGAAAGTAAAACCTCCGACTTTTTTTTTGGTTTTGGTTTTTTGTCCCGCAGCATCCCGGTCCCAATTCACAATAAGCGCAAATATAGAAATACGTTTTGGCAAAATAATCTTGTGCCTTATTCGTAAAAGTACAGTATTTGCTTTTCATTCTGGACACATAATTGTTTTCGATCTTTTAGTGTATTCAAGTTAATACCGTTATTCAGTTTGTTGTTTTTCTTTCGGATACTCCTTATTAGGATTCGCCACAGCGCATCGACAAATCCGCACGTTATTTTTGCCACTGGATTTTTGGCACTTTAGGTTACATTTCTGATGCACCCCTCAGCACTAAGGGTGCCCTGTAGCTGTAAGTGTGTGGCTTTGGCTGCGGAGTCTAACACTGAACCACCAATGCAAGATTTATAAAGCAAAGATATACCGTATTAATATCATTCAAACTAAACCCAAACTATTCTTGGCAGCAATGAGGCTTGCTTTGACAGTGAATTCCACTCGCAGTAGTGCAGCACCACTCTCTACCGTTTTTCCAATGTCACATCTAAAGTTTGTGCTTGATTGATGTTTCTGCAGTTATTACAGAGGAAGTGTTTCTGCAAACATGGCAAACATTTCCACTCAACTCTGTGAATAAGTGACTTGTCTAATCAATCTAATCCTACCAGTACATACAGTTTACAGTATACACATCTCCTAAACACCAAGTCTTTCTGCCTATCATACTGTATATAATGTCATATTTGCATTATCATTTATCTACCATACGGTAAAACCTAGGATTTGGACATATAGGAAAAATATTAATGTATAATGCGAAAAAGAGATGAAGAACATGTGAAATATGTGTCTCAAGAAAGATGCATGAGTTTAATATTTTTGATTTACTACGTTCGATTTTCTTGCTAGATGGTAGAATTATTACCAAGTGCAGCGGGGATGACAAACGATTACCTCTTGCACTTTAAATCATAGGATTTAGACGAGCAATATCAAAAATGCAGCCAGAGACAGCTTTTATTGTCATTATGCACATAAATATATACATTCCTAGGATTTGAACACCTGGGCACTAGCCTGCACTGCTGAGCCAAAATTACCCTGACCTTTGACCTAAGCTGATACCAAGTCTAGTTTTCCTGTTTAAAACATCTGCATCATGCAGCCCCTCCGTCTATTTACCTTTTCTCTCCAGCCCTGCTTTATCGTCTTTATCAGACCTACACTGGTTGAATCTGATCATTTTTTTATCACTTTCTGACTGTCTTATTGTTTTTCATCATCATTTCTTTGTTTTTTTTCTAAACACACACACACACCTCAACAGTCCAAGGTAAAGACTACTGAAGACGCCATTCAGAGTGACTCAGTGAGCAGGTCACATATGGTAGGTGTGCTTGAACTCAACCTCAGCTCTTCTTGACTCCTCTAATATGTATTTGGTGTTTTATTTATCAGTGTGTCTTTTAACACACAGAGCTGTATTTTCATTGCAGCACATGAATAGTTTGCCGGTTAACATTAACACTTCCTGTTTGTGCTCACGTACTATTTCACGGTCGTAATTAAAAAGGAGATGAATGTGACATTTAAAATCCAAGGTCCAGCGGGACTTAAAGGACTTTAAAGCAATGAGCTTCCGGTCCGGATTTTGTAGCTTGGTTATTTGTAACACAGAAACAAACAGCTCACTATATGTTTGTATAGAATTTTAATGAAAGTATAAAAAGCTATGCATGCTGATCTAGAGTGTGTGCAGCTTGGCCTTGACTGGGAAAATAGACCGAATGAATGTTGTCCATTCTGCATTAATGTTCTTTTCAGTTTAATTAACTCCTAATCACATTTATTTATTTTGCCTAATATAGAAATTACAGCCCAGTTATGGGTCATAGGTTTACTTCAGCCGAGTAATCTGATTGGATGAGTGCCATTTCACATGTGGTGATATATTGCATAACAGCACCGGGATGTTTTAACTATATGTATCCCTCCACGTCATAAGTGGAGGGATATGAATTGTATCAAATGTATCAAATGAATCGTTACTTTAGAAATAATAACGCATTGCAAGTGTATTAATAGAAACCTGTGATTTGAATTATAGCTGGCACTAGTGTCTAGTGCTGTTACAGAAAATCTATCAACACCTTCTGACCAATCACAACTGAGAATTTAACCGTGCTGGCGTAATCTCACATAACTCGTTTATGCTTTTTTTTTTTTGTTGCATTCTTGAAGTGATCGAGAGGAGAGAGGATTTGATTGGATGCCACAGCAGCACGTCTAATCTTGATAATGCATTCATTTGAAACCAGGGGACTTTGATGGTCGTTAACACAGTAGCTCATGCCTGATGCTTTATTTTTGTCCCATGATCAATAAACGAGAGTAGGGATTCTTACATGAGTTGCTTTATTATAGTATGCTGATTTAAACATTTTACTGTTTCCTTTTTTAATTTCTGTTTAAATAATAAGAGTCTTGAGAAAAGAGAGACGTCTGAGTGGAAAGAAGATCAAAATATTAAGACATTTAAAAAGGTATTGCATGCACCGTCAGTGTGTGTGTGTTTTCTTTTTTGTTTATTGTGTGCGATCATGACTTGAAGTGGGTGACCTTTTTTCCCTCAAATAATCAGGCTTGCTAATAATCTTAAACAGTGCCCGAAAAGACATAGACTAGATCAGTACTCATACATAATCTTTGACATCTCATCTTTGACGTCCCGTCTCTGCCTCCTCTGCTCACTGCTCCATGTGCACCTTGCTTCTAACAGTCGACCTTGCGATCGACCTCCCACATTCCAGCTCACTTTCACCTCCATCACAATGTTCTGCTACTTCCTCCTGTTCCTTCCCATCCAGGTAGTTTCTCTTCTCACTGTTCATCCGTATCCGTTATAACACATGAATCAAGTCTTTTATTACCGTGGTTTCATTAACCTTTTTCATTTCCCATTTGGTTGTCATTTGTCATTTGTCTTGTTCAAAAACCAGCAAACCTCAGCGTTTAGGGATGCTGCTTCGTAAAAAGAGAGAATCACAGAATAACTCGTAGTTTAAGATTGTTTGATTGTTAAATTTGTATCTTGTAAGACAACAAATTAAAGGTGAAAGTAGAAATAAATGATTTAGGACAACGGCATATCGGAGAAACTTATCATAGATTATGTTGACAGACTAAACAAAACAAATCAAGTCTAAGCAGGTACACTACATCGCCAAAAGTTTCAAACTAATATGTATACTGCAGCATTAAAGGTCCCCTTCTCTCGAACTAAGGGACCCAAACTTGTTCCGGCGTGACATTGCGGTAAACAAAACAAGCTCCATGAAGACATGGCTTGCCAAGTTTCCTTTAATATCCCACACAGATTCCTGACCTCAGCCTCACTGAGCATCCTTGGAATGCTGACTACACCCCAGGGCTCCTCGCCATGACCTCACTAATGCCCTCAAATGGCTAATCCCTACTGCTTCACTCCTTAATCCAGTGAAAAGCCTTCCTAGAAGAGTTAAACCAGCAAAAAAGACTAAACCAGGAATGGGAATGGGTGAGGGTCAGGTGTCCACCTACTTTTGGTCATATAGTGTATCTGACAATGCTTGTTTTTTTTCCCATACTCGGAAGTGCATGCTAGTTAGTGGCGGTGCTTCTGGTTCGGAGCGACAGCATGGTTTTGTGTTACTGAGGTGACTTCTGGCTCTCTATTGTGGGACAGTCTACTCCACCCTTGTAGAGCGGATAATTAGACCAAACCAGAGGCGCACACAGCAGGCCCTGAAACATTTGGCCGACCGCACTGAGAGCGGAGAACATATTTCTCACAGTCCACCCCTCCTCTACCAGATGTCTGACCTGAAACACTCTTCATTTCCTAAAAAAAAAGACGCCTGTTTTATCTTTCAGCCTGCTGGGAGATTCATCTGTCACGCAAAAACGAGGTCCATGTTACATAACTGTCCCTCAATAAAGAGAACCCCGCTTTAAAATACTCCAAATATTCCAAATACCTCAAGAACGCCGAGTAACACTGTTGTTTATTGAGGGTCTTGCAGTCTGTCTTTTTTTGAAGCCTGGATCACATAAATCAGAAACTGTCAAACATTGCACGGTGCAAATACAGAACAAGTGAGGCATCTTGTCTGGTGTAGGGTGGTTTGTCCCACACATTTCTTCCAACTTCTTGAAACTATTTCTTTCTTCCCACTTTCTGTTTTCTTCCTCCTGTCCTTTCCTGGCATGTGCTTGTTAGTGCACTGTTGGGAAAGTGTCTCTGGTGGTAGAAGCTCGGGCCGAGACTCTGCTTACTCTCTATGAGAACGATCACAGGCCCAAACACACCTCGCCGGTAAGACACACAGTGTGCAAAGACAACATCTCAGAGCTCAAAGCAAAAAAGGTGGTATAAAAATCCTGCAGAAATATACTGTACTGTATATAAATGTACAATACTTAACTGTTTATGTGGAATGCTGATAAAGCCCTATAATGTATGATTACAATAATTTGCTATATTTCCAAATTCGTAGAGTTTTCTCACTTCGTGCTTTCTGTTTTTTTTTTTTTTTTTTTATACACAGCTTAATTACATTTAAAAAACATCAAGTATACACAGTTTAAAACATAGGTTCAGTGAATGGGTTCATGAGTAAGATATAAATCATATGAATTAGACTTCACCCTTAACAGATCTCAACCTAATCAAACACCTGTGGGACATTTCTAAACGACGTGTTATGTTTTGGAAACGTGATCTTCATCGCTCCGGTACAGTTGCCGAGGCTTGTCGAGGCGTATTGAAGCTGCTCTGGTGGCTCAACACCTTGTTCGGACACATTATCCTGGTAGTCACCTATCATTAGAACAGGTTTTGTGCTCAGACACGAAAGTTTAGCCGTGGTGTTGACAGTCTGAGCCATCTGTCATGCATCTGAAATGGCGGATGAGGTTTTTGGTTCATCTAAATACCTTACGGCGAGGAATAAAACAATGTCTCATTTTGTTATGGCTGATATTCTAAGTGTGTAACGTGTTTATCCACTGTATAAACTATTTGTTTTGGTTTAATGTGAATCAGTGGCTAGACTTTGTCATGCGGTCCCTGTGCAAAAATTACATTTGGGTTGTTTACATGTGCGTGCTTAGACACACGTCATTTTATAACAATCAGTAACCTGGATGTAAGGTACTGTATGGCCAGTAACGCTGTCTACCTGCTTTACATCCAGCACTATCCTAGCAAAAAGGAAACCGATCATGGCTACTAACCACAAATCGTACACAATCACACATAAGCACTTCCTGTATTTGCATCCACTGCACTTCAGTGTAGTACCACAGAGATACAGCTACAGTAGCATCCATTCATCACTTACTCACTCTCTCATCGTCTGTACCGCTTTATCCCGCATACAGGGTGGCGCGGGGCCTGGAGCCTATCCCACAAGACAGGGTACATCCTGGACAGGGTGCCAATTCACCCTAGGGTACTCACACATACTCATACTCACACTACGAGCAATTTGGGAATGCCAGTTAGTCTAATCTGCATGTCTTTGGGAAGTGGGAGGAAACAGGAGTACCCAGGGGAAACACACCAAGCACGGGGAGAACATTCAAAACCCATGCAAACAGGGGCGAGAATCAAACCCAGACCCTGGAGGTGCAAGGCGACGGGACTAACCACTAAGCCACTGTGCCGCCTGCATCCATTCATTTTGGCGGAAGTAAACTTTAATACTCCACCACCCTTCCAAGGAGAAAGTGAGTGAGATTAAATATCTTAATGAACAAAATATTATTAATACAGTATAGCTAACTAAGTTAAGTTTTATACTGTACATTACTGCACTGTGAAATTCTGCCAGCTTGTAGGGAGCTGGGGTCAGAGCACAGGGTCAGCCATGATACGGCACCACTGGAGCAGGTAGGGTTAAAACCCTTCCTCAAGGGCCCAGCAATGGCAACCTGGTGGAGCTGGGCCTTGAACCGCCGACCTAAAGAGTCTTAACCCGCTGCTATAATACGAGTCCTGATCAAGCTTCGAGTTGCTTTGCTAAACAAACAGTGCATTCAAATATGCTAGTGTGCCGGCTGCACCGTGGGTGCGAATAGGTCTCAGTATTACACGTCTATGGAATGTAAATATTGCAGGCAGGTACAAACTAAAATACTCGCTGCATCAGTACGATTAGGAAATAATTGTTAACACCTCTATTTGGAATCAGGAGAATTGAAACACCATTCTGAGAATGATGGTACGTGTCTGTTTTTATGGCAAAGTGATAGGGTTCACATAAAAATTAAAAAAAAAAAATAAATATAACAATCCAGGTCTAGCCTAAATACAGATACAGATAGTGTAATTCAAGAATATGTGTCCTGTATTAAACTAAAAAACATAAAATGTGTTTATATCCAGCATTTCTGTAACATATACTGAATATCGAATTGGTACACAAAGTTTGAAAAAATTCTCCTAATTATTGTTGGATAAATGTCAAATTCCACGTTTGTCAGAGATTGTGCTAGAAATCTTAATCTTGTCACATACTTTTACTTGCTGTTTACTTTGCTGGGTCGTAGATTCTTATGAGCCATCTCGCTGAAATCATTATTTAAACATGTCAGCGTTTCGATAATTCCTTTTATTGTGGTATTTTTTGTAAAAGTCTGAGGTCACATAGTCTGTTCATCATCATCTTTCCCACAGCAGCCTACAGTCTGGACGCCCATCCAAATACTTCGCTAAACTGATTCAGTTCTGTTTTATCTTCCCTTTCCCAGAGTTCCTTGCGGCGGGAGTTTCCCCAGAACTTAGGTGATGTGTGTTATGCGTGCAAGAAGCGGGTGTACGTGGTGGAGCGCCTGAGTGCCGAGGGTCTGTTTTTCCACAGAGAGTGTTTCCGCTGTGACACCTGCAGCACTCCTCTATGCCAGGGCGGACAGGCATTCGACTCGGAGCAGGGTACGACCCCGACACACAGTTAGCATGTTGCTTTTGGCCTTTTTCTACTTCCACTCCTATTTCCCAGCTCTCTCTATAAAGTGCTGCTTTTTCCGCTCACAGGAAAGCTGTACTGCAAGCTCCATTTCTCTCAGCGTAAATGTGCTGTGAAGTGCGATAGGATATCGGAGCCAAAGATGGTAAACATTAACCATATTACTAGCCATAATGCTTTGCTTTATATCCTATATGTACGCAGTTTTCAATTATCCTGAATTATTTTTCCTCATCCTTCAGCCTTCTGAAAACACCAACCAGAAAAGTGCGTCTTTGAGCCCAGCCGAGAGTGACAGCAGCTTTGTGCAGTCTCCAGGTACTTTGTGTTCTGTGGTGAGGAGAAGCCTGCTCTGGCCGGTGCACGTGAGCCGGGCTGTGTGTGCCACGCCTCGTCGTGTGTGTAACTGGCTGGGTGGGAAAGTTCATGCTCTGGGCCTGCACCTCAGGGAAAACGCAGATGACTACACCGGCTTGTATGAGCTCCTGAGCGTGGGGTTGCCCCTGCTCGTGGCACTCTATGAAATCCTGCTGCAGATGCATGCCGAGACCGGACCTCTCGACTTGCAGCCCCTGCAGCAGTGGATCGAGCAGCACCTGGGCCGTGGGTTCCTCACGTAGACCGGCCGCGTGTTAAAGCTTTTAATTCTTTATCCTAAATGAAATGATAAAAACCAATGGTTACCTGCGAATCACACGTTTTATGACTAGAACATGAACATTTTGTTCACCTGACATGCTGTATGAACCTCCAGATGACTGCTGCTCATAAATTTCCATCGCCTGAAAGCTGGGAATCGAATAGTTGGTCTTGGAACAATTTCTTTGCCGTTCTCACGTTACAAAAGTTCTCAGAATGTTAGAGAAAGGAAGGGCAAAAGGGATTTTTTATTTTTTTTAATTGAACTTAAAGCACTTTAATTAGTGAGCTGCCTGGGATTGTATGGATTGGGAGAAATGTTTTCTGCATGTTTTGTACAATAACTGTTCATCTAAAAGGATTTCATGTGTGTGGGATTGCGTGTGTGTGTGTGTGTGTGTGTGTGTGTGTGTGTGTGTGTGTGTGTGTGTGTGCGTTTGCTCAAGTTTACTGACACACAACTGAACTGAATCTGCTTTTGGTCTCGTGCAATGAACCTGCCAAATCAAACAGGGTTGATATCATCCGACCCATCCTCACATTCCACTTACTGATACCAAATGTTTACACACTTCTTTATGAGATTCGAATGTCTGGTAGATATACGCTTTACTCTCTCAATGCCTCTTCCTCCCAGTTCATGGTTCATGAATTTCAAGTTATTTTCCATGTTCCACTGCTGTATATAATGAAAAAAACGAAACACAGACGGCATATTTGAGGTTACTTTTGGTTAACGCAGACACAGGATTGTTATGTGCTCACGTACTGGTGCCATCTTTTATTAGCTGACTTTCACACACTTGAGGAAAGTTTTTAGGTACAAAGGTAATTTGCTGGAACATTGTAGACGCACAGATCTCCACACGAATGTGGCACACGCTGAAAATCGCACATCGTCAAATCTGAAGATGCTGAATACGTGCTTTAGACAAATCATCTTCATGTATATTAGATTATATCAGGGATGTCAAACTTCCTCATTTAGGTAACAGGCTGTATTAATATGTCTAATATGAATGGCTTATACAGTATATATGTCCATTTCCGGTGACTCTCAGAGTCCTGTTTTTGGATCCCTATGGCGAATCCACCTAAAGATTTGACCTGGTTTATTTTCTGCTTACCACAGTCGTGAAGAGTGGTTATTTGATTTATCATAGACCTGGCCATCCTCCTTCGACTCCTCTTTTTATCAACAGAGCATTTCTACCCATCGAACAGCCCTTTCTGGATAAACCTGACACTGTTATGCATTAAGAGCTGAAGTGCTTCTTTTTTTTTTTTTTTTTTCCCCGATTTTCTCTCCTAATTTAGTCGTGTCCAATTCCTCCCCGTCACTAGGGGGCTCCCACATTAAGGCTACTACTACCACTCAGCCGGGATGGCCGAAGACTATCATGTGGTTCCTCCGAACCACGTGACACCAGCCGACCGCATCTTTTCGAACTGCTCGCTCGCGCACCGTTGGGGGGCGGCGTAACACACTCGGAGGACAGCGCTATCTGCTCCTTTTGCTGCGCAAGCTCACAGACGCCCCTGATTGGCTGTAGAGCCGTGATTAATGTGGGATTAATTGATGGGGTACCTCTCATCCCTCCCCTCTGAGAGGAGCTCGGCCAATCAGCTCTCTCTACACCTCCGGCCAATCAGCTCTCTCTAGACCTCCGGCTGCGAGAGGTTACAGCACCACCCGGGATTCGGACTAGCGATCTCCGGATGATAGGGCGAGCGCGTTTACCACTACGCCACTCGGAGGCCTAGATGAAGTGCATTCTTAAGCACTCAAATCAATCCAATAAATTTTTTTTATATAGCGTGTTTAACAGTGTATATTATCACAAAGCAGCATTACGGAAATCAGTTTAAGTAATGTGTAGATCAGTTTCAAGCCGGATGTGACAGCTGCAACGAAAAACTCTCTACTAGACAGTGTAGCCATAAACAAATCCCTCATATTATTGTTTTCTATATCAAATCAGGTGACAAGTCACATTTTGGATGATTTCTGGTTCAATAAGCTCCATTTTGATCCCAAGTTTATTACTGTATCATGTCCGGTTCCTGAAGTCTGGCCAGTGCGAGTTTGTTTATGAGGAGAGGCTCGGGGGAAAACAAACGGGGGAATGCTCAGACTCTTCTTGACACTAGGCTTTTCCTGCTAAAAATAACTTCACCAGCACAGATTTATCAAGGAAGAATCACAACTGGAGTCACCAGCTTGGATAGTGCTCATTAAAGAGCTTTAAAACAATGCTTAGGATTAAAACTTTCTCAATCATCATAGGAAATCTGTCCGATCAAATAAAGACCAAAGACATTGTCATTGTTCTTGGTGGTCACATGCACCTTCAAGCAGACTATGTGAGACCATATTCATTGGGTCTCCATGTGATGAGAACTTCAACCAGGAGTAGTACGGGACTAGGATGGATTCAGAGAACTAGTACCTCAGGAGTACCATGTGTACCTTGAAAGAACCAGATCATCCTGCCACAGTCAAAACCACTGAAGCTCTGGTGTGTATTACAACATGGGTTTATATATTTTAAATAGAGAAATCAATAAGAACCTTGCAATCTAACGGGGACTTACGTACATTTTCATTCATTTTCATTACATTTCCCACATTACAATTTGAAATTAATTCGATGCGTAAGCTTGACACGCCTGCATTGCAGAATAGTGTTAATGGACTGTTTTGTGTACAGTCTGAATGCACTGAACGTTTTTTAATTACCTGTTTGCCATGGAGATTTGTACTTTTTATACACTGGAAGGTATATTTTGATATTGTTCCGTTATGTACCTTTCTCTTATTTGGTTTGTGATTAATCTCTTGTGATAAAGATGGACGTTGTTAAAGACAAGGCATTGACACGAAATGCACGATTAAAAAAAAAAAAAACAACAACCTGTTATTAATCTCACACTGTGTGGCCTTTGTAGCCTCATTCGACCTGCTTCATATTTCATTTTTATTCTCTTTCCTGTTATTCACTTGTAGTCTTTCTCGACCTGCCTGCTGTGTCCTCACCTGAAATGCTCTGAGTCATTGCCAGACTCAAGGTGATCACCCACATGCTCCTATGATGCATTGTGTGAATAAAGCACGCCAGCATGGACACATGCCCTGCATGGCGGATATCACGTGCACGGCACATGCACCTATGCTATATCAGCTCTTAACAGCTAATTTCCTGTCTGCCAGGGTGGTTTAGTCTCTGTATCAGTGTTTGCACAGCAGAGTTACGGGGTTGTGCTTGGATCTGCGCTTGATGTGTCATTGCTGGGAAAAGCATGCCTGTAGGACAAGGCGCTCCCTTTCAGCTTTCGGACTTTGCTCATCAAGTCATGACTAACGGGAACGTTCCTCCTGTGTTTCTCCACAGAGCATCCTCACTACGTGTTTTATTAACTCTTCTGTTTCAAAGGCTGCTCTCGTTAACGAAAGCCATCGACGGAGCTTTTCCGTGCCTCAAAACGCAGAAGACATTATGATGAATAGCACCTTTTACCTGACATGTTGCAAAACTGTATTAAGAAAACCTTTCTCTTTTTTTTTTTTTTTCGCTTTATTTATGCCAAGCCATATGCCTTCAATAAATGAAATCAGATGAGCAACCTGAGTTTTCTCTTCATTTCTAAATCCACATGGGGAAAAAAAACAAGCATGTGAACATACTTTCTTGTAGATATTATACACATATTTCTGTGAAGAAACAAGACGTCTCCAAAAAGATTAATACCATAAATGGAAATGAATGTCCGTGTATGTGTGCAGATCTGATACACAGGGTCGCTATCATTCTTTCCATGACAAGATGTAGCTAGTTTGTTTTTTAGATGAAGAGAAGGGTATGAGAGTATGCCATCGATCTGGAGTGCTGCACATCATTCACAGTACTGATATTACTGGCAAGGCTGAGTCTACCAGGATGAGATTTGTCTTCTGTAGCTGCTGTCATGCTGAACTCTTAATGTACTTTCATGCGAACTCGCAATAATGCTGCTCTGAGGCAAGCAAAATAAGAAGAGAACTCAAGAGAATCTTTTGAATGAATGAGTTCCTTTTTTATATAGTTTTAAAATTTTTTTTTTTTTTTATCACAGCATGATGACTAGCACCGTGGCCTCACACCTACTGGGTCTGTATGCATGGAGTTTACATTTTCTCTCTGTGCTTGGTGGGTTTCCTTCAGGTACTCTGATTTCCTTCCACAGTTCAAAGACATGTGGATTAAGCTGATAGAAGTTTCCAGATTCCCTTCAGTGCGTTAGTGCTTGTCTGCCCTGCTATGGATTGACATTTTGTCCCCGGGTGCACCTCACCTCTTGTCCAGGCCTCCTATACAGGATAAGCGATTTAGAGAATGAATGAAGTTCTTTGATGTTTAAATATGAATAATCACACCCCAAAAAAGTCATTTTCCTGTCAGTCAGGCTTTGAGGTGAATTTTAAAACCGACAGCTTCAGTGCATTAAACATAAGCATAAGCAATGTAGAACTTTAACATACCTGATTTTAAGTGTTAACTATTTACTTCAGTGACAGGGGGGTGTCATTCGCGTCAATGTGTAGTCAATTATTTTCCAATAAATGCCTGGTCCAAAGGGTTTTAATCCTCTCATTCCAACATGGACAATTTTGTAATAAAAAAATATTTTGTTTACATTTAATGGGAACAAGTTCCTGATGTCACTTATTTTATAACAGCTATACGTCCTGGCCCAAAATAAGTTGCACAGTCTAATATTTAATTCAGCAACTTTTGCTTGGATTACAATGGGGAAAGTGATGGACAACTTGTATAGAAATGATTACTCACGCTCCTGGAAGCACTCTTTCATAATTTGAGTCCTGGCGTACGCCTGTGCCATCGGGGAAGGAAAAACTAGGTTGATGTCATACAGTACATTCAGGTCATCAGCTGATTTCATTTTACTGCCACATAAAGTTGCTAAGATTATCTGAAGCAACCTCGGATCATAACACTGCCTCCAAAGGCTTGTGCATGATGGGTGCAAACTTTCATATGCACTTCCTTTCTTACCCGGACACGCCCATCACTCTGGAATAACACTCCAGAGCCTTTATCCATATAATCTGTATGCTTCTTAGCAAACTAAAGACTTTTTTTTTTTTTTTATCCTCGTCACATTGTCTGTATAGAAATGTTCTTAGTTTCTCTATTAAACAGAGGTGTTTGGCTTTTGTCTTGGCATTTCTGGGACAAACTGAGGAAATATACAGTTACCACAACACACAGACATTCCTACTCTACTGTATGCCGAAAAGCTCAAAATTACTGCTTTACCCCTGACTTTTGTTGACACTGGTGCTCCTTTCAAAACATCTTGTCACAAAAAAATGTTACAACTTTTGAATCTGTACCAACTTGATGTAAAAAATTATTTTAAACTAGAGTAGAATTAGGCTGTGTTAAAATCACCTACATTGTATATTGGTACTATTTTAAGATTTACCAGCGAGAGTGTCGGTGTGATAGTAGGTGGTTATTGAAAGTGATGAACTTCCTAAATATTTAAGTCATATAGAAAGTAGAATTATAAACAATGTAGTATGTAGAATTATAAACAAATTCAAAATCTACTATTAAGCCAAGATTAATGAATGGCATTAGAGATGTAAAGTGATTACACTTTTGTAGCATAATGAACAGTTTTTATTGTTCAGAAAAGCAACTGTTCTCATCATCACTAATTCCATTTTACTGACAGACTTTAGTGGCTTCACTTTACATTTCTCCACAGCCAGAAATGAGCTTCTAAGATACAAAATTAAAAGTGATTGTGCTGCCACCTATTGGTAACCTGACATCATCACACCACTACACAACACTGAATTTTATTCATTTAGAGACAAAACAGTGCAGTGTAAAATTTCATTATGATACACAGAGTGTAACTTCAGCTCAGATCCCCAAGCTGACATGTTGTTATTTTATAAATATTTTTTATTAATGACAAAATTTCAAACATGATGATAGTGGACAATCTATAGGCAGTTCGCTGTCATAATGTCCCTTATCATGCTCCTTGGGGATGGTTTATAACTGTCTTCCTTCTTATTTTATTACAACCCTAATAAAGTCAATAGAATTGTAATAAAATATAATGAAATATTTATCTGTACACATGTGAAACCATTTATTGTCACTGTCAAAAATCTATCCGGAGACTTAAAACGTAGAGAAATTTGAGATTCAATACTTTCAGTCCTCATAAGAATGACTTTTGTTGTAGCAAAGATATCTAATGCCACTTATTCAATGAAATAATTATTATATACAGTTTTCATTTGATTTTTGCCTCTTCCTCTTAGAGGGTGTCAATATTTCTGCAGTATGTGAATGTGTTACGGGTAATGAGTGTTAAAAAACAAAAACAAAATGACTGTTTAGCTTTAACATTTCTTAAATGATATTGTAAATATATGTGAATATTTGTGGATTTATAATGTTGTAATTGATTGTCAGTATTATTCGCGGTATTTTAATTAAAAATGGCAGTGTGGTGGTTTAGTGGTTAGCACTGCTGCCGTGCACCTCCAGGGTCGGGGTTCGATTCCAGCCTCTGGTCTGTGTGCATGGAGTTTGCATGTTTTCCCCAGGCTTGCTGGGTTTCCTCTGGGTTCTAAGGTATCCTCCCAAAATCCAAAGACATGCAGATTAGTCTAAATAGCACTCCCAAATTGCTCATAGTGTGTGAATGACAATTGAGCTGGCAACCTTTAAGTAACTGCTACAAAAATATATCTCCAGGGTGGGAAGTTTCGCTCACCCGATGTGCCGGATGGCAAGTGGATGGACCAAAAAAGTGGAACTAGAAGATTACCTTATATATTATCATCATTATAACCATAGATGAAGATGATGAACCATAGTTTCTCACTCTTCTTAGAAACTAAATATGGAAATCTCAATTTGTAGAGTAGTCCTGTATTAAGAAGTTTAACTGATTTAATATAGCAGAAGTATTTGTATTTGTATATATATAAACAAAAGTACTGCAATTTCAGTCTGAAGTGTTGAAATGTAAGAAAAATACTGTAGTTCAAACACTAGTAGAGTTCTAAGTTCGAATACTGTGGAATTGTACATGAGGTGTATGCGTTGTGACCCTATTTACATTTTATTCACATCATGTGAAATAAACCAATGAAGATCATTCTAACTATGCTTTGATTTGATAGGAATTAAGATGAATATTAAGTGAATATTCTCCACAAGGGGGCGGTATCAATCAAGTAGCACATACTGTGTGCACTGAGCATTCCTAAGATACCAATAGTTTTATACTCCTTCTTATTATTATTGTAATGCACAAGTAGATTTTTGGTAGATGGTTCACTTTATTAGTTTTAATTACATGTCTGGTGTTAAAGGAAATAGTTCAACACTATTACACACACAGAGTGACTTGTAGATAAAAGTATACTTGAATGCCAGGTAACAGGTGATTTTATAAATATTAGCTTCGTTCCTGTTCTCAAGAGGAGAAACTGAAACTAAATCATTTGGGGAAAAATGTTAAACAGAGACCTTCAACCTTCATTTCAGAATCTAAAGAATTATGTTTTAAAGATTTTTTTGAAGGATGTCCTCATGATGAACATGAAGAGAAATGTTACACTCAAGTTATGATAAAATGACATTTGTTTAGAAATCACATTATATCATTATTAAGCAAAGTAATTACAATTATTATCAAAGCGAACCTACACTAGAATACACAATGCACTAAAATATTTAGTGTTATGCATACTTAATGCATAAAATGCAAAAACAAAATTTGAACCGTTTAAATTATGCTTTAAATTAAAGTTAGAGGTTTGATGGTTAGAGGTTTACTTAAAATGTAATATTCAGTTAAATCATTATTAAAACACAAAAATAAAAAAGTAAAAATATTTTAAGATAAGTATAAGTCATTAATAAATCGAAATGTAAATTTTGTAAAAAGATTTTTCAGAACTGTTAGAAATGTAAAAAATATATATACATTTTTATATAAATATATAAAAAATATATATATATTTTTTCTGTAATTCCTCATAAAGTGATTACTACAGCAAAGTATACTTTATTAAATAGAATAATAATGTAATAATAATAATTTTTATTATAATAACAAATATAAATAATACACATTACATAATTAAGATTTCACACACACACACACCTACACACACACACACACACACACATATATATATATATATATATATATATATATATATATATATATATATATATATATATATATATATATATACACACACAAATCTTGAAAATACAAAACTGACATACAGTATCTATGAGATACATTTAGGATGAAAAACATCTTAAAAACACTTTCATGAAACAGTAAAGCACTTTTGCAAGTATCGGTAAATTACATAAACACTCACTGACTCTCACTCATCATCTATACCGCTTAATCCTGTATTCAGGGTCACGGGGGGCCTGGAGCCTATCCCAGGAGACATAGGGCACATGGCAGGGTAAACCCTGGACAGGGTGCCAATCCATCGCAGGGCACAGACACACACACACATACACTCACTCATTCACACACTACGGGCAATTTGGGAAAGCCAATTAGCCTAACCAACATGTCTTTGGACTGTGGGAGGAAACCGGAGTACCCGGAGGAAACCCACCAAGCACGGGGAGAACATGCAAACTCCATGCACACAGAGACGGGAAACGAGTAAATTACATAAACATAAAAATGTAAACAATTTTTCTTTTTTGCTCTTTCACTTTCTAATCCTGATCCATATTGTACTATACCTGGTTGAAGTTTAGATTTAATTTATTCAGTTAATTTATTCTAAATTGTGCTATTCAATTAAATTTTATTTCTCTAGCTCTTTTAACAATGGTCATTGTCTCAAAGCAGCTTTACAAAATGAAAAGAAAATTTATGGAAGTGTGTATGTGGAAGAAAATGTGGTTAGATAATGGAATTCTCCCTGATGAGCAAGCCAAGGGTGACGGCGACAGTGGCAAGGAAAAACTCCCTGAAATGGCAATAGGAAGAAAATAAGCTATTAACATAATAGGATTCAATGCTATTAATTAAATATAATAATTCTATAACTACTATCGAGTACAAATACTATACAGTAATTTCTCTGCACTGCCCAGTGAAAGGTGAGAATTTAAACTTAATGTTTTTTTTAATCACTAGAGGGCGCTGGTGATATGAGCAAACTCTAACTGGATTCAGTTTCACTAAAGATAAATCATCTTTTAAAGCTCTGCTGTCATTTGTAATTTTAGGGTTAATGTTCAATTTAAAACTCGTTTTGCGTAATGTGGCATCATATACCCTTAAATTTAGTGTAATATAAGATATATATTACACGCGCACACACACACACACACACACACACACACACACACACACACAGCAACAAGAGAAATGACATTTGGTTCGTTCATGATGTACTGTACTGTCTATAAGCTATGCTGTATAGAGGAATCACAATGAAAGCTCACTGGACTCGTCTTAAACAACAACAGCAGCAGCAAGAATTTGACGCAGCAGAGAGCAGCAGCGTCTCACAGCTTCTGTCCTGAACTCCTGATTTTATTGGAAGTCAAAAGGCTTCTGGTGTCAAAGCTAGCAGTAGTAACAAGCAAGCAAGCCAACATGTCATCCAAACATTTATTAATCCAGGTTCTAGTTAGCTAGCTTTCCTCGAATGATAGTCAAGTGTGTTTTTTGCTCATTTGCTTTAAAAATCGTGGCGCCCCTTGTTGTTTAAGCGCGCTGGCCGACACTGTTTATGAGTCATTCTATAATTTGGGGTACATTCCACGTCTGTTGATCATAATTCTATTTATTCAAGCCGTTTTCTTCAAAAAGATTTACTGTGTTCATATTTAATATTTTACCTATTAAGGACAAGTATGTTATGAAATCATGAAATCAAATATTGTGTGCATTCTATGCTTCACTTAGATTGAAATTTGTCATAATTCACAAGAAATTGAGGGTTTCTTGGTTTCAAAATAATGAATAAAAACAAGTATTGTTAATAACAATTGATTTCTCACTCGTTTCAAAAGCAAATTATATTTAAATAGATTTTCTCATTAAAGAATTTTTTTCATTAATCAATTTATTAATATCTGCAAAAGTTTTATCAACTAAGTTACTAAGTAACTCAAAAATGATTTGTCTCAATGCCTAGTGACCAGCATTACATGACTGTGATCTTCCCCGTGGCATACACCGCCACACGTGGCCTCTCATTTATTACATTTTAAAAAAAACGATTTTAACTACAGTCGTTTTTTGTCACTGAGTTCACTAATTGACCATCAACTATGTTACGGACACTATTATGGTTTACAGATTCTTTATCATTTTTATTCAATTATTTGTTTAGATATGACGTTAAATTGCTTGTAAATATGAGAATTTCTATCACTGTCCTTATGGGTCAAAATAAGGAAATGGTCTTTATATAAGGAAATAAAAAGATATTGTTTAGATTTATGTACAGAATCAGTAAGAAAAAAAGTTAGTGTTTAAGCTTTGGTCAGTTCAGCCTTTATTTGTCATATATACATCACTGCACAGTGAAATTATTTAATTCTTTGCATATCAGAGTGCGGTGTCAGCCAGTATACGGCACCCTGGAGCACTCAGGGTTAAGGGCCCAACAGTGGCTGGGCCTTGAACCAGCAATTGCTTATTGTACACTCACACAGGCTAATATTTAGTTGGATCGCCTTTAGCTTTAATTACAGCCTCGATTCACTATTATGCAGCATCGCGCATCACTTTTACTTATTTCTGTGCAGAGTTTGGCTGGGGTTTTCTCCAGCACATCCCTAAGACTTTTAATGTGGCTTTTAAGGTCAGAGCTCTATAGGGGCCAAATCATGTGTGAAAATGATTCCCCACGCTCTCAGAACCACTCTTTGGCAATCTGAGCCAGATGAATCTTGGCACTGTTGTCCTGGAATATTTTTCCGTCTCTCCAAAGTCCAAATTTTTGCTCCCTAGCGAACTGAAAACTGATTAGCTGATTAAGAAGTTGTTTTCTTTTGGCCACACAGCTGTTTAGTCCCAATCCTGTGAAATGCTTTTACTTTTACCATTACAATAGTTGTGATTTCTATTGATTATTGATCATGCTCATTAATATTTTTTTCTTTCGCCACATTTCAGCACTATCCTTCCATGTGTTAATAATGCCTTGGACAGTTTTTAACACAACTCCAGTCATTTCAGCAATCTCGTTGGTTGTTTTCTTTGCTTGATGGAGGAGAATTTTTTTTTCCCCTACCATTTCATTTTTAAAATTATTTTCCATCACCTATCCAAAAACAGTTAACCTCAAAGTTAAATCAAAATAAGAAGAGGTTTCTTCCAATTCACCCAAATACACAGCAGCAACAGTCATAATTTGACACTTCTTAAACATAATCACATTTTTATGACCATGGGATACGTCATTCCACGTACTGTAGTTGTTGCTTCAGTTAGGGTTGAAAGGATTGTCCCTACAGTAATTATCCAAACAAAGGCTTTTAAGGATTTGCTACATCCAGACAGGGTCTTTTTAATTGGCCAGGCAGTGAATATGAATCAAAGTAATTGCTAAATCTTTCATTAGATCCTTGAACTATTAATAATATATACACACGCTAGAAAAGAACTAATGTCTTTACCTGATACGAAATGATCGCTACAAAGACGATGATGCCTCCCGTTCTGATTTCACGTCCCTTTTGATCTCTGTGTTGGCTCAATTATTCACTGCTAACCAAAAATCAATCCTCTGTTTGTCAGCAGGAAGCCTATAGAAAGTCCTGTCTTCCATTTGCTGCCTCTAATTATGACTTCCAACTGCCAAATGAGTGTCAGGCATTGTAAAACAATCATTGCTATCTTTTAACAATTTACCACCCATGGTGAAAACTTCATCACCATGACGGAGAACCAAACCGAAAAAGAAAAAAAAAAAAACCCTCCATATACAGTATATTCTGGAGCTGTCATGACCCCTGTGCAGGTCCCCCATAGCAAGATCCATTTCCGCATGTTTCCTGGGCCCTGTGTCTATATACAGTAGCTTTGCTTTTGGGTTGATTGGTAAATCTAGCATGAGAGTGGAGAGGAAGAGACGAGAGAAAGAATTCTGAAGATTTCTGCCATATCCTGGTCTCCCCTTTTTTTTTCTCTGGAATAGATAAGCCGTGTGGGAGATGTGCATCCCGAATGCAGCAGAAGGTTATCTCCCCGTTCCATCCAGAGTAAAAAGGTTGCAGATGCTTACGGACATTGCGCTATTGTTGTTTCTTATGAATGTTCCAATCCTGTGTCATCTCCGCTCGGTTGAAATAAACACTAACCTTCAGCGAGACTTGAAAGCCGTGATTGTATGCTTGATACAGGCCTGGGGTTTTTGCTTTTATTCTCGTTTGTAATCAGTTTACAGGTTTAACTCACTCTGCTTTTCGGATAGACTGAACTTTTATTCTATTCGTTGCATGCAGGTTATTTTGTGTATTAACTAACAGGTGCTATACGTATAATCCGATCATATGGCTGGGGGGGAACGTTAGAAAATCGTTTAAAAAGGCACACGCTCTGTGCTTACGCCATTCATGGAAACAGATAGCTGGTTGCAAAGCATTTAGCTCAATCATGCTGGCCAGATGATCTCTTTTGCATTGGATTACTGGTGCGTCAGGCACGCAGCATTTCATGCCTGGAGACAGACGAGGACACAGATAGAAAAAGCACGGTCAGAGGGTCACTTGTTGCTGGGAGAGTGTACTTACATCTGTGTTTTTGTGTGCGTCTGCATTCGCTATCTGAGCAAGGCCACGGTTTGTGTATCTCCTGTGTGGCTGTCCTTCGTATTATACACAGGCATACGTATTCACCTCCTTAAATACTTCTGCCAATGTCATGATTGACAAAATTATTATTATTATTTTTTAAAACCCTAAATGCTGTGCTTGCATACCTTTTTTTTTTCCACTATGACTTGAACACAGTCACAATTAGTTGCGTGATTTCAGTACAAAAACAATTGGTCTTGGAAGACTTGTCATGTTAAAGAAGATATCTAACCATTGCCCTTACTGCTGCTAAACGGGTTCTTCTGAAATTGTGGATAGATCAAGCTATCCAGCTATCCCAGCATACATACTTGGATGTCCTATTCGCTAGACATTGCTTTCTTGGAGTGTTCTACAGCCAAAATGAGACATTTAGCAATTTAGGTTGGACCTTATTGAGACTTTATTAGACCTAGTGGAATCTTGAGATAGCAGAGGTGACGCTTCGTCTTGTCCGCATGTGAGCCAGTTCCTTTGTAGCGCTTGATGGTTTTTGTGACTGCACTTGGGGACACTTTCAAAGTTTTCCCAATTTTTCCGACTGACTGACCTTCATTTCTTAAAGTAATGATGGACACTCGTTTTTTTCTTCTTCACTTAGCTGCTTTTTTCTTGCCATAATACAAATTCAAACTATTTGAATGAGAAGGTGTGTCCAAACTTTTGGTCTGTACTGTATATATATGTAACATGGCCGGACCTTGGGCTTATGTTTCAGAAATAAAAAATAATAATGATAAAAAAAGAAGAACATATCTAACCAAATGGCATTATTAAGACCAAGGAGGTATCTAAACAAGTCATGGAAAAGTGTTGATTAAGGGTTTCTGTAGAACAAATGATCCTTTTTTAATAAACTTTCCTGCACTGCACCATTAGATGAACTTATAATAAGTGCAACCATCATGGCACAAACACTGTGACTTCACCCAAAAGAGTCCATCCACCAAATGATAGCTTTCAGGTAAGCGAGCCATCAGTCACAGGAGCAACCAAGAAGTTCTTGTTAGCTCTCAAGGTTAACCACCAGCATGCGTCAGTGTAGAAATGTGGTTCTTAGATTTTCCACCAAATGTAAGATATGGACAAGGGAAGAGGTCTTAATGTTCAGTTTTGGTTTCAGATAACCTTTTGCTATGTTTGCTGAAGTCCAAAAAGCCTTTTAGCAAACTCTCAATAGGATTTCATAAAAACTCCTAATCGTCCCAGCTCAGGTTTGTAGAGCGTTTGGGCTATGAGTGTCCTGTGAAGAGCTGCTTCCATCTGAGTTCGGGATCCCTCCGACTTCTTCAGAGTTACCTTTGGCCTCCTCTCTGACTAATCCCATCCTTTGCACAAGCCCTCACTTTTGGTGGAGTGTCATATAGTCTATGTGTTTTATATAATGGATATGCTTTGCAGAATGTTGGATGAGTTGTTTTGTGGTTGATTTAGGACATATTACATATTAAATCCTTCTCAATTCCAGGTTGTGACACTATAAAATCTAGAAAGGTTCAAGGTGATGAATACTTGATGCAAGCCACTGTCCAAGCTCTGTACTAGTTCATGTTTCCTGCATGGTATTGACAAAATGTTTGCTCTGGAACACTGTGTGTGTGTGTGTGTGTGTGTGTGTGTGTGTGTGTGTGTGTGTGTGTGTGTGTGTGTGTGTGTGTGTGTCTGTACTTTTGCCAGGAACACACTGGCCCAGGAGGAGCTCACTGTTCTGTATCTTCACCTGGGAGCTGGAGGGATGACCTTGGGGCCTGGCCGATGTTGTCGGGTGTAGCACTTTCACACAGCAGGAGAAGATGGCACAGATCCATGGAGACAGAAAGAAAGAGAGAGAAATTGTCTACGAGTACGCGGTGTGTGTGTGTGTGTGTGTGTGTGTGTGTGTGTGTGTGTGTGTGTGTGTGTGTGTGTGGTGGGGTTATTTTGCCTGTTTGACCCAGGCCGTGGTGACCTCGGCAGGGAGGCTCAGAGTGGCACGGCAGAGGCACGGCGGAGGCCGGAAGCCTCGAGCTCAAGAGGGAAGAGGAGAGAAGAGGAGGTGGGAGGGAAAAAGGAAGAGCACTCACATCTCTGCTGTGCTCCTCCAGCTGCGAGGCACGCCAGGCTCCGAACGAGCCGCAGAGACAAAACAGCAGATCAAATGCAGCTAAAAAGAAACCTAGGAGGAGCAACACAAACACTCTTTCACACACACCAATTACAGACCAAAAACACTGTGATTTTTTTTTATTTTTTTTTTTACATTCTTTAAACGGTAACGGTTTGTGTATGAGTGTAAGGATTGCAGAAGGTGAAGTCAGAATCGGTTCCTGATTATTAGGATGACAGTTCAAAGAAAAGTTACATGAAATACCAATACACAATCATCATGTCAATTCTAATTCTAATTCTGGTTGTCATGTGTAAATAAAAAAACAAAACAAAGAGAAGATAGATTTTCTAATTAAAAATAAAATAAAAAGATAATTAAAAAATGTATTTAGAATTGTTACAATAGAATTTACCAATGTTCAGAGTTACAGAATAAAATAGAATTGAAATACAAATACATAAAAATAACCGAATCAAATAACCAAATCACCAAAACTAAATCAGAATTTTTCGAATAAACAATTTTGATGAAAGTAGCCTGAATATAACAGTCCCAGAATTATACTGTGAACTCTTGATTTAAATTCAGACCGCAGTGCCAGTCATTATTCAATTTACAGTATTATCGTTTCTATAGTAACGGCTAATCTACAGGGAGTTGTATAGCAGATGTTCCACATAACCTAACGTCAATATTAAAAACACAGTGTCACATAACAGAAAAACATACAGTATAATCCTTCAGGCTTTTGTGTGGAGAAACGTGTGTATAACATTTATGGAAGGAGTCTCCAGTGTAGCTAGGAGTTTAAATTGAGCGACAGTTCATAGAAAATGAAAAAGCGACATAGTATGGGGGCTTAGTGGTTAGCACCGTCGCCGTGCACCTCCAGGGTCTGGGTCGATTCCCGCCCCTGTGCTCTCCCTGTGCGTGGTGGGTTTCCTCTGAGGCTTCCGGTTTCCTCCCACAGTACAAAGACTTAGCCAGATTAAGCTAATTGGTGTACACAAATTGTCAGGAGTGTGTGAATGAGTGTGTGTGTGCCCTGCATGCCCTAAATTCCCTGCGGTAGGCCCAACGCCACCCTGTATACAGGATTAAGCCGTATAGATGATGATGAGACGATGAGATATGAAGTTTATAAAGAGTAAGAAATCTAGACTTATGGAGAATTATTGGTTTATGAGTCACTGCTCAATTTGATCCTTTTCACCTGACTGAATTGAAAAACAGGTATCTCAGCTATTTATATGAGACATACTGTAATTACAGTACTATCAACGTTTACATAGTGGTCTTTGATAATCATTTAAATAGTTTTTTATCTCTGCCTTTGATCTACAGTACTTAGTCAGTAAAGCAATATCACAATTTAGAACAGGCTCAAGTAAATGTGGTTCAAAAAAATTCCATAAATTCCAAAAATAGTAATGTAAATTTCGAGATAATAACTATAAAAATCGATTTGCTTCAAAGATGTGATCCATTTTTTTTTCTTTTTTACATTTTCAGGACCATATTGAATTTTTTGGCCGCATTGAATTTGGCAGTGTAGTTTTCTCAATACTGGATTACACTGCAATCCAACAAATACCAAACGTAAAAATAAGTTTGTGTAAATGGGAATGTGAAAAACGTGCGATTAATAGGAAGGCTGCACTGCACTGTGCTGTCCACGGGGGAGAAAATGTCATTTCCAGGCACCGTTGCAGGAATTAAAACTATGCAGCAAGCAGCACTAATATTGTGACATTACCTAGACTCTACGCTGGATGTCATCTCTACCTCTTATGCTCTTTTCCGTGCTGCACGGGGAATTACGGTGCAAATTGAGCCTGGCAGTATTCCGTGTTTTCAATTGGGCTGACTTATCTCGGGTGGGAAAATCAGATGAAGAGGGGGGAAAAAAACGTCCTACAATATGCACAGCTACTATTAGCATTCAAACATGAAATGAGGTGGAAATTGCATTGTACTATACAATAGACGTAATGAGTGTGAGAGATGAAAATGGGAAAAGGAGGTAAGAGCATCATGCGGTATTATTTTTTTATCATCCTTTTTTTAACCCAAGGAATAAAACAGCACAAGGTCGAAACAACCCTGTTGTCGGAATGAGTAAACATCTTTTCTTTCCTTTAAAAAAAAAAAAAAAAAAGCATAACAGCACAAGGGAGTTACATGCTGAACCCATTTGTTGAGTTTTACGATTTTTGTCTTGTACAGTATGAATCATCTTGACTGCTTTCTGCTCTCTGAAGTTCAGGTCAGTCACAATGGAAGTCCTCACGAAACAGTCAGGGCGGGTGTAGTGTGTTCAGGCACCTTGCAGTCTGCAAGAAGGACAGCAGAAGAGTTTTAGAACATTACTGCGGTTTTAATGAGTGCCTGGGGCAGAGATTGGTCCATCCTGCTGTTTGTTTGCATGGCTGTGTGCAGATAACCGAATCAGAGGCTGGGAGAGAAAGAGAGCGCTGAGGGTTCTGAGATATTGTGGGGCAAGTTATCGATTTTATGTACAGTACTGTGCAAAACGTCTTGAGCCACCACTAATTTCTTTATATTTTGCTTCCAAAGAGACAGGCCTTCTTGTATTTTAATGAAGACTTGAGGAATACACTTTCCTGAATAACTTTTTTGGCTCTCACCTCGCTGTACCTGATCAGTATCAGAGGAATGGTTTTTGTTTGTTAAGCCCACAGTGTACTGTACTATGAAAAAAAAGAGTAAAACACACCTAATGTAAGGCATGAACCAGTGAGAAACAGGTGATGACAGATGATCAGGCTGATGATGCTAAACGCTGAGTGGTTGGAACAGACGAGAGGGGAAACCAGGCTGCTGCTGAAGTTGTTACATAAACAACCAATTTTTTTTTATTGTATCTTTAGGCAAATTGCAGCCTGTCACAGTAGAACATTTATTCCCATTTCCTTGATTTAATAGCAACTTAATATGAAGAAATGAAGAATATACATATGTGTGTGTGTGTGTGTGTGTGTGTGTGTGTGTGTGTGTGTGTGTGTGTGTGTGTGTATTATTGGGCTGGCTTAATAATATTCAAAAGGGTGAAGCTTCCTTGCAATGGATCAAATAACAAAATCATGACAAGCGTTATCTGTGGCGTTATAACATTTTAATTGAGCTCAGCTAGTCCGGTTTTATTATATTTTCAAAGTAATAAATTAGAGGTGACGTGGTGGCACTGTGCCCATGGTACTCGCAGCTGCAGGGTCCACTGTTTAATCCTGAGCCTTGGTCACTGTCTGTGTGGCGTTTATGTGCATGTTCTGCTCTCTTTTCCACATAGCTTCCCTCTGGGTGGTTTGGTTTCTTCCCAAATCCTCAGTGGATGGTTATCAAGAATGAATGAATGAAGAAATGAATGAAAGACTCCCCCCACCATATGCATACACGAAACTCCACTAGAGGTGTTTAGGTCTTCAGAAAGATGTTATTAATAATTACGTAGTGAAGATGCCCTAAAGATGACTCTAGTATAAGGATGTTGGAAAATTAGTCCTGAAGATGCTTGTGTTAATATGTTTAGGGCTCTAATGCATCTTGAAGATGTCATTAAGACCCATTAATGCCCATTGGGACAAATTCTAGTAAACCAAGGTATTGTTTTTTTTTATTTTTATTTTTAATAATCATAGGTGTTGATAGCATCAGGAATCTTCTGATTAGATTCTTTGAATAGTATTGAAAAGAATCGAAAGCCAGACACATTGTTTAAGGAAAAACACAAGAAATCAACAGATATCCATAATTTACTGATTAACATCGTGGTGGCTTAGGGGCTATCACGGTTGTCTCCCACTTGGGGGTTAGAATCCCACCTCTGATCTGGGTGCATGGAGCATGTTCTCCCTGTGCTTGGTGAGTCTTCTTCAGGTACTCTGGTTTCCTCCCACAGTACAAATGCATGCAGTGTAGACTGATTGGCATTTCCAAATTGATGGGAAGGAGGAATGGGAATAAGTAGGTGAATGTGTGTCCCTGTGCCCTGTTAAGTGTTGGCACCCCATCCAGGGTGTCTTCTGTTTTGTGCTCTAAGTTCCCTGGGATAGGTTCTAGGCCCTCTGTGACCCCCC